>NTHP01000154.1:157530-168310 GCA_003416845.1 Oplegnathus fasciatus
TGTACTCAAACATGGTGCTCATTTACATTTGGTTTCGCAAAGGTAATTCCACATTCCACAATCCTTCTCTGTGTCTAAGCACCAGTAATGAGGCAGGTAGTGAAGCTGAGGATAAAGCCGGGGGACTCTGTGGATCTGAATGACCCTGCTGTGAAAGCAAACATCCTGAAGGAGGTGAGTCTCCAAAATCCACCCTGAAACACTAACGGTTGAATTTCTGGGCCCATTTTTTTTTGTCTGGCTGTGTGTCTTTCTTGTTTCCCTGTGGATAGCAGGCCAAACAAAAGCTAGAATCCAACTAACAATGTAGATTTGAGTAAATGTTTCAAAATGGCTGCCATTTGTGTTTCCCAGTTCCAGGACAGACTGAGGGAGAAAGGAGTGAGTGGAGTCACCCTGAAGTGGAGAGAGCAGCCTGATGGGAAAGTCTTTCACAAGGAGGGAAAAAGAAAACAGACTGAGCTCTGAAACTGAAATCCAACTGTACTTCTGCNTGCTAATACATACAGTACACTATTATCACTGAATACATCCTGTAGACTGTCATAGAAGAGTTTTTGTCCCTCATCATCAATATTACTGTGTGAAGTGTGTTAATGAAATTTAATTTTCTTCTAAATAAAACAGATATATGAGATGTTGCTTTGGCTTCAAGTTTACAGTTTGTGAAGCAGTCTGATAAAACCATATTTACACTGTCATTTTGCTGTCTCCAGCTGGCTAGTTTTTAAATGGGAACCCTGTATAATGATCTTAAATATTCATACATGATATTCAAACTAAAAGACAGAGGCTGAAGCTGCATGTCCAGGAAAATACAGTCAGCTTCCTCACCAGCTGATGATCCATGAAGAAGACATGCAAATAAGGAAACAGCATTGTTGTGTTATTGCAGACTCATAGTATAATTAAGACGAGGAAAAATGTAAGATCAGACTCGTATTTCATTCTAACCCTTCTGTAGTGCGAGTATTGTAAAAAGTACAATATTTGCCTCTGCGATGTAGGACTGGAAGTATAAAGCTGCATAAAATGGAAATACTCAAAGTACAAGTACCTCGAATGTGTACTTAAGGACATTACTTGAGTAAAAGTATTTAGTTACTTTCCATCACTCATTAAACTGCAAAATAATATATTTATTACACAGACGCTGGGCCCCGTTCATCAATACCATTTGCCTACTTGTGTAGGATACCCTGTTTAGTGCACTCAGTTAGGTGACAGGTAACTTTCACTTTGCCATCCAACCAATAAGAGGCCAAACAACAGAACAACACAACAACATAACATAATACTGAAAATTAAATAATTTAATCTAACATTTTCTCAACTGGGTTACGCTGGGCTTTATGTGAGATCGTGGGTGTACAGGGTCGTCAAACAACAAGAAATGGTTCAAATTAGCTCCACCTCACTCCTGTACTGGATACAAGAAATATGATATGAGGACTCAGAACTTTTGCCCTTATTACCTGCATGGCTCTCACAAAAACAACAACCCACTTAATGACAGAAAATTGTCCTTTTAATTTACATCTTACGAATGGTTTTGATGCTGAATGAACAGGATAACATCCTACTTCTTTTAGTGGTAGATTAATGATGATAATAATAAAGTTCTAATAATATAAGAAATTTCATACAGAAAGATGGAATAAAATGTGCTTCAGAAGGTAAAGAAAACACACATAAAGACAGACGCTAGGAATAAGAACATTAAAAATGCCAGAGAGGATGTAAGAAAGGAGAAATCAAAGAGAGATTTACTAAAATTGAGAGTAAATAAATGCCAGTTAATACTGCAGGTGAGGTTAAGTTTCCGGGTAAGCAAGTTTGAAAAGATTGAAGTTTTCTTTTCATTGAAATGCTGGTGTATATTTCTTTAAATTTAAGGTTGAAAGCAACGGCGTAACCATGGTATTGACATTGGGGGGTGGAGGTCCCAAATGAGAACCCTCCCCCAGAAATATATCTTTTTCAAGTGCATTTCCCACAATTCTATGATATTTAAATATGGAAATTCACACATTTAGAACATAGTTTTGAGGACTATATTGACCATCTGAATTCACATTTAAAGGAATAGTCTGTGATTTGTCTGAGATAGCAGCTGCCCTTCCACTTCGGTTTGTTTTGGTCAGTTTCTTATCATTATTTTACCAGAAGAACAATGACCTTGATGACCATTTTAATTTGAATATTCTGCGTTTATTACTAGTTTTATTTACTGCTGACATGTAGGCCTAGTTTAAAACTAATGTTATCAAGCTGTTTAGATGTGCAGAGCATGTCCCTGTCTGGCCACTGCTTTCAGCATGCCTCTCCCTCTCCCTGACTCTCCGTGCTGCCTGCACTGTGACAATTACTTTACCAGAAGAACAACGACTGACCTTGATGATTATTTTAATTTGATTCATTGAATATTCTGCTTGTATTACTAGTTTTATTTGCTTTAATGTTGTCATGCTGTTAAGGCTGTTAAGTTGTGGCTCGTTTGGAAGGTTATATAACCACTGTTCCCACGGTGGCAAGTTCCCATAGTCAACAATTACTGACCACACCAGTGAATGTTGTAATTATAGAGTGGGGAAAAAAATAATTCATTCACTGTGCTGCTCAAAGGCTACCGGCAGCTTCCAGTAACTTTTAAGGTTAAATGTGTTCTTGCATGTTCCTCTATGCATGAGTTGAGTCAATCAAAACACCTTAAATGTCAAAAATGACAACACTGGGCGCAACCAAATGTCACACGCTTATTTTTTCCTTAACAACCCAAAATAAATAAATAAATATATAATGAAAATACATAACAAGAGACAGATTTGCTGAGACGGTTCATAAAGGGAGGACATTTTTAATATACTTTCTACTGGTTATTGGGGGGGCAGATGGTATTTTCTCAGTACTGGTGGGGGGACAAGACACCCCCAGAGAATGCGTGGTACGCTCTAGGTTGAAAGGGATTTAAGTATTTGTTCAGCTCATCGGTTACCTGACTCAGGTAAACACAACTGAACCCAGTCGTGTAATTTTCACCAAGTGGAGCTCACAGACAAACACCACAGAAATGGTTGTGACAGTCACCGTGCCTGGGGACCGCGGGGAGAAACTGACCATCGACCTGTGCGACAATGCGCAGCAGCTCAACAGCATCACAGTGCGGCAGCTGAAGGAGAAGGCAAAAGCGAGGATTGATGGTAGGAACCCTGAAATCATTTTAATTTATGTCATGTCACCACACGGTTAACATTTGTGTTAATTTGATGGAAATTAAACTAGTGAAGAACTCCTGTATTTTGGCGACATGTGAGTTCCGCAGTTAGAGATTTGTCAGCCATGAAGGACCAAAGTATAAAGTAGAGTATAAATTTACGTTCAAAGTGTTGCATTCAAAAATATTATATNCACAATCATACTGACTCAGAGATGCTGCGTGTTTATGTATAATCTCCACTTTGACATGATGACTATGATAGGAGTTCTCCATCAGTGCAGCCATCCAATCATAAGAAATAGGAGACAGTTATTAATTGATCAGCATCTCGTGTGTCTAAATGTGTCAATGCAGGGGAACTCATCTGACAGCCTGTCAGTTGTCTTAATATGCAGACATCATATGAATCTGATGTGTAATAATTGAATGTGAGGGAAGAGATCAATGTTTGAATAAATGACTAATTGCACATAAAAGCGGTAACGTTAGTAAAGACAGTCCTTGGGTAACAAACTGATATCCAACCAGGATTTTGGTCTTCCTCTCCCGACGTTAACCTCTGCAAATGAATGTGCTTTGACGTGCACTTTAATATCGACTGTATGAATAAGGAAATGAAACAGTATATCTGACAGCTCCTTCAGGGCTCGACAGGGAGTCAAGAGACAAAACCCTGAGCCAAGAGCCTGAGACAAAAAGACGACATTTTCTCTAAACCCACTTTCTGGAAACAGACCCCTAATTTGTTCATGTGTTTTCTGAAGCGTTTCTGTGTTTTCTGAAATAGTGTTGTGTTTTGCTCCTCAGGGCGCCCGCACAGTGAGTTTAGGACTATCCTTTCAAGGGAAGGACCTGGACGGAGACTCCACCCCGTTGTCTCAATATGGGATCCAACACATGTCAGCCCTTGACATAACCTCCATAGCTAAGACTCTTTAGTAAGGAAAAGAGCTCAGACACAATGCTGTTAGCCTTCCAACTTTCTGAAACTTTACTGACCTTTTGAACCCAGAGAATGACAATATTTTCTATGAGCTTATGGAATATCATCAGACCCAGAAAGACCTAAAGAAATGTTCAAAATGTGTCATTATGTTTGTAGGTCAAAGGGCCTATTGTTTAATCCTAAAACTTAAAGATTACAAAAGATGTTTGGGGTTCTTTTAACCTTTCTGACTTTTGTTGGACATTAAACCAATTTTTCAGTCTTAATATGTCATCAGTGTCATCATTGTTCAGTGTTATTTTGGGATTGTCCTATAGAGGGTGCTACAGATCCTCCTGGGCCTCTGCAAAATTGACTGTATCAGGTTTTGTTCTGAATGAAAGGTCATACAAGTGTGCACATTTTTACATTTCTATACTTACGTGGGCAAAATTGAGCAATTTTTTTCTTAAAACTACCCAACAGTTTGAAAAAATTGTTAAAATTAGCTCCACCTCACTACTGTAATGTATACAGGAAATGTGATAAGAGGGCCATTATTACCTGCATGGCTCTCACAAAAATAACCCACTTAGTGACAGAAAATTGTGCTTTTAATTTACATCTTACAAATGGTTTTGATGCTGAATGTGTGATAAACATGAGGATAACATTCTACTTCTTTTAGTGGTAGAATAATGATAATAATAAAGTTCTATTTATATAAGACACTTCATACAAAATGATGTAATAAAACATGCTTCAGAAGTAAAAGAAAACACTCATAAAGGCAGACGCTAGAAATAAAAACATTAAAAACTAAAATTGAGAGTAAGTAAATGCCAGTTAATACTGTAGGTGAGGTTAAGTCGTAGTAAAAGTTTCCAGGTAAGCAAGTTTGAAAAGATTGAAGTTTTCTTTTCAGTGTCAGGCTAGTGTATATTTCTTTAAATTTAAGGTTGAGAGTCAACGTATTTTTTCAGCTCATCGGTTACCTGATTCAGGTGAACACAACCATGTCCTGTTGTGTAATTTTCACCAGCTCGCAGACAAACACCACAGAAATGGTTGTGACGGTCAGTTTAAGAGCGTCACAGTGCTGCAGCTGAAGGAGAAGATAAAAGCGAGGATTGATTGGAAGAACCCTGAAATCATTTAATTTATAACCAACATGGCACCATACGGTAAACATTTATCTTAAGTTGATGGCAATTAAACTGGAACTCCTGTATTTTGGCGACATGTGAGTTCCGCCGTTAGAGATTTGTCAGCCATATTAATCTGCAGAGGGTGTGGCTGCAGGACCAGGAAAAAAGAGTAGAGTGTTATATTCAAAAACAGTATATATCTAATATTATATTATTAGATATTAGATATATTAGATATTAGATATAATATTATTTAGACTGGGTGCACAGCCCAAATAGGTCTACTGACTAACTATTTCACAAAACACAACATCATAACAGGAAACAGTCACCTGGCCTCACTGAGCCTAACATCTGTGACTCTGGATTATTGGTACAGTGGTGGACAGTAACAAAGTACATTTACTTGAGTACAGTACTTAATACATTTTTCGAGTATCTGTACTTTACTTGAGTATTTGTTTCTTTGGAAACTTCTGACTTTTACTCCATTACATTTCAAAGACAGATATTGTACTTTTGACTCCACTACATTTCCATGAAGGTTGTCGTTATTTGTTACTTTTAAGCAGCTCTGAAGTCAGCTGTTGATTTTTTTCTTTTCTAAAATGCCATTGGCCACACTTTGTGTTCTTCGCAGGAGAAAAAGCAATCACAGTACCTGCTCTCAACTGGGTTTGATGTAAAAGCGGGAATACATCATCCAGCTCTGTGAAACAAGCACAAGCAAGACATCTGCTTTCAAAGTAAAACGCATCTGTTTCATTTTGTTAGCAAAGCACAAACGACTAACCCGGCGGTGGTAATGGCGACGGCAGATAAACACTGTGACTCCGAACCAGAGCACCCATGGCCATATCTCAGGGTGAAGTTTTTAAAGGCGTTTATACAGCCTTTAATGTTCACCCAAAGTAACAGATTAAATAGCCCTCATCAAATAAATAAGGTGATGAATATATAAATGAATCATTACATAGGCTACATTCATGAATCACAGCACTCTATAATAATTCACGTGTTCGCGCCAATTAGCAATTTACTCACAGTCAGTGATCAGTTGTGGAAAAGTGGCAGAAAAATGAATATATTAAATAAATAATATTGATTTAGTTGAGCTCTCCTTAAATTGACCGCTGCAGCCAACACACTCCAAAATGCGCAACTTTTACTTTGAAGGCGAGCTGTCTCTGTTTCCGGCTCTCGGCTTCCTTGTTCAATTTTCGTTGCACAAGTTGTTTAATAGAACAAGCTGCTGCTTTGACGCGCTTGAATTGCATTAGCACAAGTTGGACAATGAAATTAGGCAATACCCCCTAAACTGGCATTTTTCATTATACAACGTGAACGACGGCAGATGAATTATACTTCATGAACGGACCCTAATGGCAAAACAACTTTTTCCCTCCTCTGGAGAGCAGAAACTAGAAGTCAGGCTCTCTTTTTCATAATAAAATGAAAATAAGTTGGTGTTGATGATTTGAAGATTAGTCCACAACACACTCCCCTTTTATTAGTTTAGATACTTCTCATTAAGCAAAAACCTGCAATACACTAACACAACGATGACGCTGAAGTTGGCTTCCGATTCGCAGCTTCCGATTCAGCAGTTAAAGCTGCAGTCGGCAAGATTGAGAAGAGAGTGGACTTCGAACGAGTACAACTTCCAGGTCCCTCCCTCTCTCTCTCCGCTGTGCTCCAGCTCGCCTCCAAAGCCCCTCCCCGCAGCGTCGCTCGATCTAATTCTTTCTTTTTAGCTTGCTTTTCTTTATTGGTCTTCTTCTGTTTACTTGTGTTTGTCATGTAAGCTGTTGTTGGCAAAGCAGGAATGGGCGGTTTTCTCATTGCTTGGTTGTTCGGTGGTTGTTTACAAGTCCGCCATTGCGTCCGCTCCGAGTTTGCGCATGCACGGGGGAGGGGAGCTGCCCGCAGCGTGTGCAGAACATGCCGTCAGATACTCCTCCTGCTCTGGTTATTTTGACTAGGGAGCAGTGAATTCTTGCAAATGGCCTTAGGGGCAGCAGGTGGAGCCAGAGGAGCCTGATTTTTTTCACGGATTATCTGTCTCATGTACTACTCTCAAGACATAGTGACAGTTTTAGCAAATATGACTATAAGTTATTTTCATATAAGTTACCTACTTCAGTTTTACGGGGAAAGTTGAAGCTAGGGTAGGCAGTGTTGGAGAAACTAGCAAGAGAAAGCTAGATTTTTAAAGTATCCAACCGCGCCCCTCTTCATGTCTACGAGAGAGCGGAGATAGAGGAGCGCAGCGCATCTTTGTCGTCGCTAACCGTGTCCAACTACCTCATGTCTCATTCACGTCTGAAAACACCAAACATCATCATAATGAACGTAAACAACGAACATGGAGCGTCACTTTTCAGCCCTTCAACTCCCTCAGTTCTTCTCGCCATCGTTGAAAAGCTATACCGATGTTGACTCTGGTTTGACCTCTTGCTTTATCCAACCTCTTTTTGGTCGTAGCCTTTTCTTCTTCTGTCTTTCTTTTCTTTCTCTGACATTCTTATGCGACTAGTCCGCTAGCTTTAGCCGCCTAGCTGTGTGGAAGACTCCAGTCATGCGTAATGAGTGCAGGGTCAGAGTGCACGTAGGTGGGCAGGTACATTGTAGCAAGCCCTTTTAACATTTAATCAACAGGGCTGACTAGTAGCGATTTAGTTTTCACTAGTGGAAATTACATTTCAACATGTCAAAATGTCATTTTGACTAGTTAAAATGTTAATTTAAGATATCTGTAAAACAATTTTGATATGTTACAAATATATTTTCACATGTAGAAATTACATTTCGACTAGTCAAAACTGGTTTACAGATATCTTTAATTTAATTATAGATATCAGTAATTCCTTTTTCACTAGTAAGAATAAGGATAGGAGGAGATATCTACAATTGAATTTCCACACGTTGAAAAAGGATTGTGACTAGTGGAAATGTAATTTTCTATTTCAGATATCAACAATTGCATTTCCGATATGTCCGACATATCAACAAACCATTTTGGATATGTGGGCGGGGCTAGACATCCAACTCCCGCCTTCCCGCAGGCCGCAGCCAGTAGGCCTACTACTTGCCCAAATTACCATATTCATTTCGGATATGTACACTGAAGATATCTACAATGANTAAGAATGTAATTTCAGATATCTAGAATTGCATTTCAGATATCTGAAATACAATTCTAGATATCTGAAATTACATTCTTAGTAGTTACAATTCCAAGCTGACATATCAGTAATTTCATTTTGACTAGTCAGAATTGAATTGTAGATATCTAGAATTCCATTTATGATATAATGTAAGAACAATTGTGGATATCTACAATGAACATTGCCACTAGTAAGAATTGAATTGTTGATATCAACAATTGACATTTCCACTCGTAAGAACTGAATTGTTGATATCAATAATTAACATTTTTACTAGTGAGAATTGAGTTGTAGATATCATTAATTAGAATTGTAACTAGTCAAAATTACATTATGGATATGTCGATTTGGAATTCTAACTAGTCAAATAGCAATTGTTGATATCTACAATTGCTATCATTGAATTATAGATATCTGTAATTGAATTTGAATAGAAGTCAATGGTAAAAGTTGACTAGTTGTAATTAAGTTACAGATATCTGCAATGAACATTTTCACTAGTAAGAAATTAATTGTTGATATCAACAATTAACATAATGACTAGTCAGAAATGAATTGTAGATATCTTTAATTAGAGTTGCCACTAGTCACAATTACATTATGGATATGTTGACTTGGAATTCTAACTAGCTATAAATACTATAGCAATTGTTGATATCTACAATTGCTATTACCGTTACTGATTAAATGTTAAAAGGGCTTGCCATAGGTACGTAGGTAGACAGGCAAGTAGCTCCTCCAATCATGTCATTTGGTCCGAATGACATGATTCGACGGGCGTATTACAGTCCTGTGACAGCCACAGATACCGAACTTTTTGCTTTTTTTTGTCAGAGCATTTGATTTATTGATTGCTGTCGGGATGTAAAGAGAATTTCAACAAATACCACAAAAAGTGCTTCTAAAAGACATTGCCAAGACAGACATACCCAAGCTTTAAGGAAGACTTAACTTACATTGCTGAGCGACCGATCCTCCGGTTTTTACACCTCTTACTGTTGTGACAGCGCGTTAGACATTTTAGGGAAAGCCTTAACGCTGTCTGAAACCCATCTTCAAATTTGTAAAACCTTTATTGTATTTGTGAAAATACACAAAAGGGAGATTTCACTGCGTTTTTCACATGCAGACCACATTGAACCAGTTCCAGATCAAAAACTACTATACCTAGACTTGTCAAATCTGGACTAGATTATCCCAGAGAAGCCAGAGACTCTTTAAGACACAGTTTCATACTCGTGAAACCTTTATTCTATTTGTGAAAATGCACAAAAGGGAGATTTCACTGCTTTTTTCACACCTAGACCACATTGCACCAGGTCCAGATCAAAAACCACTATACCTAGACTTGTCAAATCAGGACTAGATTATCCCAGAGAAGCTAAGGATTCTTTAAAACACAGTTTTGGATTTGTGAAACCTTTATTGTATTTGTGAAAATGCACAAAAGGGAAATTTCACTGCTTTTTTCACATGTAGACCACATTGGACCAGGTTCAGATAAAAAACTACTATACCTAGACTTGTCAAATCTGGACGACTAGATTATCCCAGAGAAGCCAAAGACTCTTTAAAACACAGTTTCAGATTTGTGAACCTTTATTGTTTTGTAAAAACGCAAAAGCAAAGCAAATTATTGCCACAACATGGCCTTTGTTGTTTCAAATCAGCTGTAGTCCACATCTCTCCATTTCATTTCTGATGGCCATGAAGAGTTCATCTTTCACACTTCAAAACAAAAGTAGAAAAAGTTATTTTTACCTTTTGAAAAACGATTAAAACATCATCATGGATTGGTCAGTTGGTTAATTTACTCTTCAAATTCTTCTTTCAAAAAAAAAATTACTGTTGATCTCTCACCTTTCCTCTAATTGGCCACAGTCAACCTCTCACACTGCTTCTGCCAATGATATGTTCCTCCCTCTTTCCAAAGCCTTTACCATGGCCTGTGTTAGAAGTACCATAATTCAGCCATTACTATGCTTTGTCTTCATTTGATCTCTATATGAAGACATTTTTATGTAAAGCTTTCTGTCAATACTTTGTCACAATTATCAACATTTGATTGAGAAATCATTTAATTTGTCTAGTTTATCTGTCCACTAACTTCTGCCATCATTTGAGACCCTGCTCTCCTTCTCCTGCCTACCAGTTGTCCTCATTGTGTTCCTACCTTTGCCAGTCACCTGACCTCGCACCTGCCTGCAGACATGATCCTCATGACCCCATTATCCAAACAGTTTATACTGTAGACCTGCACAGTAGCCTAGTCATTTTCCACACTGTGTATTGTGTCTCCTAGTCGTAGCGTTGCAGCCCTTTT
>NTHP01000154.1:211208-227722 GCA_003416845.1 Oplegnathus fasciatus
TACACAGAAGAAAATGAAGAATGTCGATGCTCGTCTTAAAGAGGAAGAATACAAAGTCACCATGCTACAAACATGTATATGTGAGTTGGATACCTACTCAAGAAGATGGAATCTGAAGCTCTTTGGCGTCGCCGAAAACTCAACCGAAAACATGAAGGAAAAGGTCATAGAGTTCTGTCAGAACATTCTCCCAGAGAAAAAGGACAAGCTTCCGGGTGCTATCGAAGTTGCACATTGCCTCGGGAAACCAACACAAAACAACTCCAGATCAAGAGCAATCATCATCCGATTCTCTCTGAGATCCTTCAGAGATGCTGTTTGGAAATCTGCAAAAAACCATCCCTTCATCAGTGATAACAAGCTCTGTTTCGCTGAGGATCTTTCTCTACCTGTCAGGGAGGCCAGATTGAAGATGTGGCCTATGGTAAAGAAGGCACGAAGTGAGGGAAAACCTGTCTACTATGTTGGAGCATGGGCCTTTATCAGTGGGCAGGAAATTACTTGAGGTACTGTATGTGTCAAATGGAAATTTAACCAAGTCTCCTTATATGTCATATAGCCAGATTTAGTCTCCTGGCTCATTATTCCTGATCTTTTATTACGTGACTGACATTGCATCAATGGGAGGCCTAAGATCACCTCATCCTTCTCGTTTTACTTTCCCTCATTTAAATTTAAATTGATTTCCACTACTTTTTGCTGTATGAAGAAGACTTTTGTCGGATACATAATCTATCCTATAAAGACTACATTTGCTGACCAACAATCCAGAGATCTTATGTTGGACCTATTTATTTATGATACTTTATTTTTGTACTCTGTTATTCACCAAGGATCTTTGTTAATTCCCTAAGGTGCAGATGATGCTCAGTGTGACATTATCTAAATACTTGTTTCACAGTATTTCATAAGTTCTTTCTCTGTCAAAGTATTTCGTTGTCTACAGTTTCCCTAAACACCAGGGGGTTAAGAAATATTACAGAACGTAAAGCTTTATTTTTATTTACTTAACAACTTAACACTGATTTTTGCTTCTGTCAGGAATCTCACTCAATTTCAAGTGATGTGAATTTCTGGAGAACTCAGTGGGGGGAATGATTTGTGGTTTTCTCACTGCACAGAAAGATCAGCAGGTGTTTTAACCATGAAACATAGGTATAATGGTGACATTTTACATACTGACACAGATCCAAAAGGGCACTTTATCTGTGAAGTTGTGAATTACGACAAGATTGTTTTGATTATATTTAATGTATATGGGTACAATTCTAATTTAGAAAATATTCAATTATTTGCTGACATAGAGAATAGACTTAAGCACTGGTTAACTAAATGTCCAAATTCCCATATTTTAGTAGGAGTGGATTTTAATGTAACTTTGAACCCCCTGATTGATAGATGGCCACCTGCACACAATAATGGCAGAAATACATACTTTAAGCTTTTTATGGAGAGACATAAGAGACTTAACTCTCCATATGTCTATTAAGTCATATGGAGAGTTAAGTCCCCAGATGTGGTAACATTCATTTGGAGTAAGAAAACACAAGGCTTTCTCGCTTAGACTTCTGGTTGATTACCAAAAGTATTAAAGAACCAGATGTTTCAGTAAACATCCTACCCTGTCCCTTAAGTGATCATAAAGCTATCTATATTTCTATTAATTTATTTCTCTCAGATAGTTAAGCCAATTATTGGAAATTGAACAACTCTCTTCTTAAACACAACAATCTCGCAGCTAATAACACACTTCTTTAACAAATGAAAATACCTAAGGACGTTTAGAAGTAGTCTTGCTAAAATTAGGAAGTTAGAGGAACAAAACATTATCACAGGTATTTCCTTATATTCTCAAATGTCCCCAGACACCTTAACAGAAGAGAACAAAGTAGAAATGTTTAAATTGCAAGAGAGCTTAGATAAAATATATAAAAGGAAGGCAGAAGGAGTTTTCATTAGGTCCCTGAAACAATGGTTAGAAGCAGGAGAACAGAACTCCTCGTTTTTCTTCAAACTGCAAAAATATCATACAATAATAAATACTATTAATGAGTTAAAAATTGATGACACTATATCTGATGACCCAAAGCTGATATCTAACTTTTGTTCCTCCCTTTATAGGAAATGATATGCTTCAGAATACTCTGAGAATGATACTTTAATATTCCTAAATTCATTACAAAATACCCCTCAACTCGGTGACTCAGAAAGGGATCTTTGTGATCTCCCTTTATCCCTAACAGAGGTCAGTAATTGTATAGGACTCCTGAAGGATAACAAGTCCCCAGGAACAGATGGTTTATCATCTGTATTTTATAAATTATTCTCCCAGCAGATGGCACCCTTCTTATTACAAGTGTTTAATGAGAGCATATCAGCCAGTGCTTTCCCTTGGAGTTTGACTCAAGGCCTGATTACCTTAATCCCAAAACCTCGCAAAGATTCACTCTATATTGACAACTGGCGCCCAATTTGCCTTCTGAATAATGATTATAAAATTCTGGCCTTGATCTTATAGAAGAATCAAAAAAGTACTGGACTCTATAATTGATGAAGCACAATCAGGATTCATGCCCAACAGACATATTTCTAACAATATAAGACTAGTTTTAGATTTACTTGATTACTCCCATTTGATTTCAGAAAATAGTTTTGTACTCTTTTTAGACTTCTTCAAGGCTTTTGATACTGTTGAGCATAATTTCCTTTATCATTCGCTAAAGAAGTTCAGCTTTGGAGACTTCTTTTGTAAAGCAATTAAAACTCTACAGTAATGCCAATTGTTCAATTAAGCTTAAATATGGGTCATCATCCAGGTTTCAACTGAAACGTGGCATTCAGCAGGGATGCCCAATATCTCTTTCTGCTTGCTGCCCAACTTTTATGTGAATATATTAAGTCTAGCAATCTGCAGGATATCTCCATTGCTGGTAGAACTATTATTATTAGTCAGCTTGCAGATGACACAACCTTGTTTCTAAAGGACAGCTCCCAAGTTCCTCTAGCTATCAGTATTATAGAACTCTTTACTAAAGCTTCTGGTTTTCGCTTAAATCTTAAAAAATGTTATTTGTGAGTTATTAGCTATTAAAGACTGTTATGTTGACTCAGTTTCTAATATCTCTGTAAAGACTTATGTTACCTATTTAGGTATCATTATAGATCAAAATGAACCAAAGAGATGTGCAAATAATTTTAAGCCAATTATTGAAAAACATGGTTCTTACGTGACTTATCATTAAGAGGCAGGATTCTGCTCACAAAGGCTGAAGGAATATCAAGATTAACATACAATGTAGATCATCACAAGTGCAAAACAATAGATAAAGTACTACTTGATTTTGTATGGAAAACCGCACTCTATCTAAAAAAAATCTGTTTTAATGAGTGAGTACGGTAAAGGTGGATTTAATTTTCTAGACTTCACTGCACTAAATTACACCTTCAAAATTAATTGGATCAGGCGCTACTTCAAGTGTCCAGCCTCTTTATGGAACATTATTTCCCATTATGTCTTCTCTTCAGTTGGTGGTCTTAACTTTATGCTGCTATGCGCTTATAATGCTGACAACATTCCCTTCAAACTTTCTTCTTTCCATAAACAAATGTTACTGGCATGGTCTTTAATTTACAAACATAACTTCACCCCTCACAGATTTTTTATCTTGAACAATAGATATATTCTGTATAAAAATAAATCTATCTTTTTACAACAGTGGTTTAATAATAACATTTTATTGTTAAGTCAGTTATTCAACCAACATGGTCAACTTTATACTTATATTGAATTTATTCAACACTATGGAATCCCTGTTTCACCAAAGGATTTTTCAACTATCCCCTCCAGTATTATTTCACCCTTCAAATGTCTTAAAGAAAATCACAGTCACTCTATATTATTGGATGCAACTAAAACAACTGTTGGGAAAATTTGTTTTTCATGGCTAACTAAGAACAAAAATGAGGCAATCTTTTTCAACAAGACATCTCACCTTCTGCCTTATCATACTGGTCCAAATTTGTTGGAGATATTTGTTGGGAAAGAGTTTGGCTATTGCCGGGTTTTTTTTGACAAACAAAGTCAAAGAGATATCCTTTAAAATGCTTAACAGATTTTATCCTACTAATCACTATTTGCAAAACCTCAAGAAAGACATTGATGGAAATTGTTCCTTTTGTGGAGAGCTCAGAGAAACGCTGGTACACTTACTTTGGTCTTGCCCACATACAAAACAACTNTGCTTATTATCTTGTCCAAATTTTATATTCACAAATCCAAATTCTTAAGCAAAAAGCCACAGTTTTTAGAGCTGACTGTGCATATTAAACAATACTTTTCCTCAATATCTGAATGTACAAACAAAAAAGCTGTTAAAACATATAACCTCTGTAAGCTTTACAAGATATTTATTTAACCTTTATTTATGTATTTGTTTTAATCTTTTTATTACATCTTTTGGTCCCCCTGGCGTGTTTGTAATTGTAGGCTCTTGCTGTTTACACAAAGTATTTTAAACTTGTACTGTAAACCTGTTGACCGTTTCAGTAAAGTTGTATAAAAATTAATAAAAAAAATAAATAAAAAAATAGTAGCCAAAGATGAGAGGTTGACCAACTCAACTCAACTGGCATTGTTCGATTGACATTGTTGCAGCTGTGGATGTGGATGACTGTTATTTGTTACTTGTTTTTTCATCTGAGCCCTTTTGTCCCCTCCACTTTTCAACACAAAGTGACGCCCTTGGGCAGGACTAGATGCTGTTATGACGTGTTTCGGTACAGTCACTAATAGTCACAGATAGCTTGAAATGATGGGTTCAAAAGTCATGTACATAATAATAATAATAATAGTAATAATTAGAAAGTAGAAAGTGAAAGTATTCTCAGTCCCTCTCTTACCTCAGATCCCGTTGATTATCCTGAACAACACCCTGAACACAGAAGTGGCATTACCTCTCAGAGACAGAGCCGGAAGGAGCGCAGCGACACGCACAGCAAAAATGGGTAAAATCTACCAGGTCGTGGTGCATGGACTGCGGGGGGAGAAGATGATGATCGACCTGTGCAACACGGAGGAGCAGATGAAGAGCATGACGGTGCTGCAGCTGAAGGAGAAGATAGCGCAGAGGCTTCCCGAGAGCGCAGGTGGGAGCCATAATTGAACCATCTGACACACTTAAACTACCCAGTGAAATTATATGACATGTTTAGCCGACGAAGGAGCTGAATGTAGCCTTTGAAATTTTGTTTCCATGTTGTTTATTTGTCTATCAGCAGATGAAACGAGAGTGGCCTTGTACTTTTTTTAACTTTATATTAGAAAGCATAGATTTGGTCATTTACAGTGGTGGAAAAGTAGCCTACTCAGATTGTTTACTTAAGGACAAGTAGTAATAACACTCCACTACAAGTAAAAGTCCTGTATTTAAATGTTTACTTAAGTAAAAGTACAGACATATTAAAAGTATCAAAAGTAAAACTACTCATTATGCAGAATGGATCCATGTTATAGGCATTGTATTACTGGATTAGCCTGTTATTGTTGATGTTTTTACAGCATTTTAATGTTAAATGTTTAATGTAGTTGGTTGAGATGAAGCTACTTTAAACTACTTTACATACTGTTGGATAGTTTAACCAATAACAATGCATTATATTTCATAAACTGTATGTTTTGTGTGTAAAATCCTCGTCTGCTAAGTAACTAGTGATGACAGCTGTCAGATAAATGGAGTAAAAACTACAATATTTCCCTCAAAAATGTAGTGGAGTATAAAGTAGCACAAAATGAAAACACTCAAGTAAAGAACGAGTATTTCAAAATGGTACTTAAGTACAGTACTTGATTAAATGTACTTAGTTTCTTTCCACCACTGGTGATTTACAGGTCAAAAGACATTTAGATTAAAACTGGGATAGATTTAGTTGAAAATGAAAGTTTTTAGAGGTCTAGTTACCACTGAAGTACTGTTGAAACAGCAGTTAGATGTTTAAAAAACAAAAAACAAATCAGTCTGTCAACCTGCAATCACCAAATCAATGCTGATCAGTGTTGAATCAGAGGTTCAGACCTGCAATTTCCAACAATACTGTTTTTCATAGCCACATTCAAGCCTACAGCCAGAAGGAACAGATTCCCAGTCCTAGGGTACAGTTGCAAGGCCAAGAACGTATATTTGAACTTTACCTTACAAGTAAACTTATATTTTAAGTGATATATCTCTTTGGGTTCGAGTGACTATGATGCTGTTCATTTCTGTCTTTCTGTGTGTGTATAGGAGAGGAGACTGTGCAGTTGATCTTCGCGGACATGAGGCTGGATGAAGACTCCAAGCTGCTGTCTGAATATGGAATCCAGAACAAGTCTGTCATCTTAATGATGATCAGGGTTTCTGGAGGACTAACCGCTTGACAGAGACCATCCCCTCCTGCCGCTGTTGCCGCTGCCGTTGCTGCTTCATATATTATCTCATGACGACTCCTGACACTGTTTTGAATTTGAAAGCTGTAGTGTATGGGTTATTTTATTGCAGTAATGTTTTAATATTCCTGTGTTGACTCTACAGATGTTTGAAAAATCCATTGTTGTACAAAATAAAGACGCGTTCTNTCTAATGCCTCATCTTTGATTAAGTGTGCAGATACTAGGAGGCCTACACTGAATCCACATCAACAGGGCATCAAATACAGGCAGAAAGTCTCATTGATTTTTTCTAACAGAGAATGTATATCCTATAGAGCATCAGGTTCTCTGAGTGATGAACAGGGTCCACCATGGGTACCTGCAAGAGCTCTAGTGGTCTACAACAAAATAAGGAATAGAAATGATCCCATGAGTAAAATCAGTTCCTTAAACTGTCTAATCAGTTTCATTTTAAATCACATGAAGTTGAGTAATGCAATAGGCTACAAATCTTGGCATAATGGGATATGTAAATACATTTTTACAAATATCAAAATTCACTACACACGTGGTGTGCTTGTAGGGATTTTGTAATATGCAATAAGTTAAGATGGTTATGGATGTGGCATATGCTTCCATATATGATCCAGAAATAGGAAATGTGCCATTTCTCACACTATAAGATTATTTAGTTGCTTCCAGCTGCTGCAAATGCTGCGTTCAGGTCCTCCTGTAAAGCAGCGAGAGAAGACAGAGAAGAAGCTTTTCGGTTTGATTTGTGATGTATTTTACACCTCGACCAGTAGAGAGCTATTTGCGCAATAATATTACATTTCCTTGTTAGTCATGAGCCGCCTGTCAAGAAAAACAATATTTCCGACACACCCTGAATGCAGCATTCCGGCTGGTGTGGCGAGAACTGAAAGGAAAAAGTCTGCTGAAGGGTGTAGTTTACAGGAGATAGAGATACTGTTGTTGTGCGTCGACAATAAGCAAAGACAAGAACTTGATTTCTTACAATCTACGGGAATGTCTTGAAAGTGTGAATCTTACAACTGAAGGTAGGCTCGTATTTTTCTGCATTTGTGTTCGTTTCTAAAACTGTTGCGATTGATTTATCGTCATCAGCTGATTTGCAACTGCAAATCCTTTGCAGCTGACAGCAGTGTAGAAGAGGACTGATGAACGTCAAAAGGAATCAAAATGAATTTCTTGGAAAATTGTCTACAGTTTATCTACAGCATTGTTACCTCTTCAGGTAAGATACTGTACATGCTGTAAGGCCCGTTTATTATCCACAGTAATGGTATGAAGACAGTTGTGCTATTTACATTAACAATCCCTCCACCCCAACAGTAACAGTTAAGTACCATGGCTTGTTAAACCAAGGAGCGACATGTTACCTGAACAGTGTGCTGCAGGTGCTGTTCATGACCAAAGACTTCAGAGAAGCTGTGGAAAGGTTTGTTACAAAGTCCAACTTCATGCCATATAATGCATTTAAATTGAATTGAGGCTACAGTGCACTTTCGTATCTTTCATGAACACTATGTCTTAACTTTGTTTAGGCACAGCTGTGAAAATCACACTGAGTGTATTGATAGTCCTCTTACTGCCTTGTTTGATGACTTAAAAGAACGTACAGCGTACACCTACAAAATCACAAAGAAGCTGGGCATCGACAGAGGTACAGTATGGAAGCACACAGAACCAAACCTACTTTTTGGGGAATTTGATCAGTTTACATTAAGATTACATGGAGTAGTATCTGACAATAATATCTTGTGATTTAACATACAGTCATTTATATCTGATAACCCCTTTAATAATCCAGAGTTAGTGGGTTTACATTGATTTCTGCTCTCCTCCCTCAGTGTACGAACAGCGTGATGCTGCTGAGTACTTTGAGAAGATTTTACGTCTGACCAGTCCTGAGGCAGCACAGGTAAAGTCATCATCAGTGTTGAAGAGAATCTGTACATTAAATGAGACATACTTGTTTATCAATCTCTGTATTTTTGTGCTTTCAGATCTTCCACGGACAGTTGACACACAAGACCACATGTTCTGCGTGTGGTACAGAGACTGAAACCGATGGGCCATTTTGGCATCTTCCTCTTGCATTGGTGGATTCAGTGAACAATGAAGACTATAGTGTGGTAAGGATTTACAAACTTAAAAAAATGTTTTACATGATACACACATGACATTATCCTACCTAATCAGTAGTTCAACGTACATTTTTATGCAGATTATCCAATTTTATATGCCTCTGGCTCCACTATAACCCAGGCTCTAACTCATCTTCGAGTCAAGTCAAGTCAATTTTATTTATAGAGCCCATATCACAAATCACAAATTTGCCTCAGGGGGCTTTACACACAGCTTGGATGCTCATATGCACATAGAGATAGTTAGAGAGATGCAGTGGTTTTCTGAAAGTATTCTCATCGGCAGGACAAACATGGACTATAAGTACTAGGCTTAATGGATTGATTTAGACTGAGACTGGCCCGCCGAAAGGATAATGATAACGGGTACAAGGCCTGACATAATCAAAGAATAAGCAACTAACTGAAAGTAAATGCGAAAAGATGAAAAACTTAATAATCGCTCAATGTTTAACCTAAAAAAAATAAAAATCAAATTAGACTGTCTGTATGAAATTTAAGGATGTCTTTTTTTAAACCATAAAACTATTGTTCAGTCAGCTTTTATACCACGGTTTGTCATGGTTTATGTCACTTGATGTTTTTCTTGAGTATTTTAATTGTTTTTATTAAATCTACTTACTGCTTGATTGTTGGTTGTCTGACTTTGGTTTTATTAGGTAAACAGCATTGAGGAGTATTTCAGAGCTTCAGATTTCATTGGAGAAAACCAAATGTACTGTGACCAGTGTGATGGCAAATCTGATGCTACTACTGTGAGTAACGAGAAAACATGAACTGATTTGTCTACATTAACTCTGTGATTTTTAAATGACAGTATTAAGACCTCATATCGTTATAAGGGCATTATAACAACATGTTTGGGACCTGTGTTTTTCATTCAGAAATATATAATAAAGCGTCCTCCAGGGGTTTTGATGCTGCTGTTGAAGAGGTTTGAGTTTGACTACCGTTACATGACTTATGTCAAAATCAACTGCACTGTGGATGTTCCCTGCACCCTACAGATACCAGAGGTGTGAATAGAGTATTTTTTAGTATTTTATCATAGCACATTTCTTCTTCTTTCCTGATCCTCATGTCTGTCATTTCTTTCATTGGTGATCAGAATCAGACATATGAACTGTATGCGGTTGTGGAGCATTTTGGAGATCTTAGAAGTGGACATTACACTGCAACAATCAAGTCCCAGGATGATGAGAGATGGTGGAGTTTCAATGATGACAGGGTCACATCGGTAAGACTGATCACTTTAACTCCAGTGTTGTTGAAAATTACATATTACAGTGCAAAAAACTGATTCATCATTTCATGTTTGATTATTCTTTTCACCAACAGCTTCATTACCAGCCATTCCAGGTGGATAATTTTCAGAAGTAAGTTCTAGTCTTTCTTTTTATCCCCACTATACATTGTTTTGCGATTATTTCTTAATTGAGTTTTCTCTTGAGTATATCCATAGGTTCACTTGAATATACAACATAAGCATGTTGAAGGACTGTATAACACCATGCTGTAAGCACAGCTGCAGACTGTTTCTCTTCCCCCAACCCAATCTCTTACCCCACCACCCCCAGTGATGGGCAAAAAAAAATTATAAAAATGAATATAATATGCAGATACGTATATCTGTACCTACATACATCCTTATCTATATACTGTATATGTATATGCATACAGACGTGCATGCACCAAAGCACTCTTCTATGTATTTACAGTGTCTATAGGTAGCCCCTGTATAAAACACAAGACATACATTTTGTTCCATTTGAAAATGACCGTACTTTCTTTTCACATTTCTCTCTCTAGATCCAGCAGTGCTTATCTTCTTTTTTACAGGAGAAAGAATGGTAAGATGGCAAACATGTTCATTTTACTTACTGATCTGTAGTGTGAATGACTGTTTCAAATGGTTTGGTTTGTCTGAATTTATTTTATACCTTCCAGGGCATGTTACAGATACTTGTACTCAAGATATCAGGGAGGTGTCTGCTCCTGGAGGCTTCCCGCCTGCTACCAGTGATATCTATGACCAGTGTCAAGATGCTCTAAAGATGAAGGAGAGAGAGGAGGTTGAGCGGGCAGCAGAAGCGGGTAATGACACTGCAGTGGCTGTTTCCATCTACAGAAATGAAGAAACTGGAATTATACACATAGTCAGTAATGCAGAGGATCAGGGCAATGTTGTTTATACCAGGGAGAGCAGACCAAACAATCATCAGGAGCGTAATGAGGATAGGAATGACTTGCATTCTCCAGATGCTCTTACCGAAAAACAGAGAGATGAGGGGAAAATAATAACAGATGATGAGGAGGACATGGGAGGAAATGCAGAGGTTGATGACCAGGCAGAAAAGAGAGAAACCTTATCTCAACTTGAAGAGAGTGTCAAGGATCAGGACAATGACAGCAGAAGTCTAGATGATATTAGTCAGAGGAGACCACAGGAGGGTTTGGAGTTTAATGTCATGCACAACGCATTTTATGACGATCAGAAACATAAACAGGAAGTCAGCAACATTCATGTGAGGTGTGATTATCCTCAACAGGTTCAACAGAAAGATAAAGACATTATAATAATGGATATAAATAGAGACATGGATGGAAATATGGAAGGTTATGAACAGTCAGAAAGGAGAGGAATAGCTTCAACAAAATACCTTGGCAGGGACGCAGAGCATCAGGACAATGAAGGATTAGATGTTAGACAGAACATGAATGAAGATCTCGGGGGTACACCAGAAGTTGGAGAAGATTATGACCTTAAACCTGTTAGTGTGGACACACAGGGAGGTGAGGAGATGATGGAAACAGATGTTGAGGTTGACAAGGAAGGAAATACTGGAGTTGATGAAAGGCGGATGGTATCAGGGAGAGGAAATCACTTAAAAATATATGACCTCTGCTATTATAAGATTCCAGACAGTGGAAGAGTTGGTGATAGTGAACAGAACATGCTAAAAGATCATCAGGGGTGTGAACAGGGAGGTAGTCGCAGGTATGAAAGGTGTGAGCAACAGAGGGAGGGAAAGAGGGATGTTAAGGGAGTGAAGGATCAAAAGATAGGAGATGATAAATATGCACAAATGAGAGAGACATCCATGACAAAATCCTATCTCAGTGAAGGTGTAGAGCATCAGGACAAGAGACTAGATGGTGTTAGACAGAGGAGACCACAGAGGGATCCTGAGCAGAAAATCAGTGCTACACGTACAACACATCAATATGTTAGTGTGGACAAACGGCAGGAAAATAAAGGAGATAATGAACATATTCAAGACAGAGCGGACTCTTCTCTGAGAGGAGCAGGATTTGCAGGAAGCAGAAGGCTGACAGAGAACCAGCGAGTTGGAAATGTTGAAAAGACGAGACAGGGGGATTCTCAACCAAAAGCACGAACAGGAATTAATGAACATACATTGGAAGGAGGACGTGGTTCAAAGAAGTCAGGAATATATCATGGGAAGATAATTGAGGAAGAATTTAAGACAACCCCCAGTGGTACTCAAAAAAGCAGTAAGACGAACAACATAAGAATAGTAACTGAACAAGTACAAGACGGCATTAAGAGTTGGGTAGAATATGATGAAGGCAATGATCCAAAAACAGATGTAAAGGTCACTTTGTCAAGGGGTGTTCGCAATTTAAACCTGAATGAGTGGTTATTGCCAGAGCCACGGACATGGAGAACCAAAGCACTGTCTGCTGCACGAGTACAAGCTGGAATAAAACGTGCAAGAGAAAAAAGTACACACAGGAAGAAAAGAAGATGGTGGCGTCGCTCTTCTCCACTGAAGAAACACCGCAAGGAAAAAAACAAAAGGAAAAAACCCACTGGGTCGGCTTAAGAGGACATACATACTGCCAGGACAACACAAATTGTTATTTTACGAGACTGCGTGCCATTGTGGTGATCCACGAGATCGTATTTTTAGTTTTTAATTTAGCAGTATTGCACTCTACTAGCCAGAGATCAGTTAGCAGTCAGGCAGTATGGACAGTATTGTAATACTGAATATTCACCCTTTGATCTTTTTGGTTAAAGCAGTTTGAGTTCAGTCTATTTAACAAATCACCTTTGCTGGTTTTTGGAAATGTAAAATGCATCACTTCCTGTTTGCTGCAGGATTGTTTTTGAGTAAATAGCATTAAGTGTAAAACTGTTAATGAGAGAGAGGGTTGTTTTAGATTACAGAGCTGAAGTATTGCATCAGTCTGTAGTAGAAAGTAACGCAATGGAAATGATTCATGAATGATCATACAATTTTTGTCTTTTGTTACTCTTCTCACTTTCTTCAAATGTACTATTTATACAGTTGAAGAAATGTATCGACTTATTGCATTTCATTGTCAAAATGCTCTTGTTAAATTGTTCAGAGATATAAATAGAACGCATGAATGTAACATCTAATATGATTTCAGACAAGAGATTGTTTGAGGAAATAAAACTCAAATGTAAATCTTTGTATAGATATTACTGTATTTTTACTTTTAATGTGTTTTCTTATTTTACTGTTCAGTACCATTTTAAATCAGTTAGGCCTTTTGGTCTCAGTGTTGTTTGCCAGAAAAGCACGCTACATTTGTAAAATATTACTGCAGTGCCCACTGACTGATGTTATAGATGCTTTAGATTTTATGTTTATCAATTTGAACCAAACTAGTGTGTTGTCATTTACGTTTGTGTCAATTATACGATTGTGATGGTGGTCTTTTTTCAAAAATACTGTATATATAAATATGCACAAAAAAATAATAAAAAAAAGAGGAAATGAAATAAATGCTTGATGTTTTTGTGGAAAAATTCTGATTGCAGGAGGGATTACCTTACATTGTCACATATAGAGTTGTTATACCGTGAAACAGTTATGTCAATTTTGTTTATATTACCCAAAATCACAAATTTACCTCAAAGGCCTTTAGGTTATGTACAGCATATGACACCCTCTATTATTAGATCCTCAAAGAAAAACTCTCTGAAACTCATTTAATGGGAAAAAGGAATTGACTTCAGGAAGGACAACAGAAGAGGGATCCCTTTCAGATGTGTGTGTACAGCGTAGATTAAAAAAAACCAGTAAAATTACAAAAAACAAGTTTGTATGATTTAAATATGGAACTAGTTGCATTGGACAGTATGTCAGTATTGTGTCATTATATGAACAGTTGAATGTTATTTATCCTTCTCCTTAATAATCACCAAAATTGTGACTTTTGGGAGCAGAGTCTGGTATGGACAACCCCAATTTGTGAGACTGTGTTCAGGATTATTATTCATCCTCAACATACTTCCACATGGTCAGTCTGATTTTCATGTGTTTTTATATCCTTGTTCTACTGGTTTAACCTCACCTCAGATCACATCATGTATACGATGAAAGAACATATTGTACCAGGAAATATATCTTTGAGATATAAATACACCTGCCTCTAACTCAAGACACCCGTGAGTCAGAGAGGCAGAAAACACGTGAGAGGATCCAGCAGAAAGCCCTGCCCTAAATGAAGCAGTCATGAATGCAAATCTTAAGGAACACTGAGATTTGATTTTCACTTTCAATCTCACACATTTACAGGAATTCTCATGACATCTGAACAGAAAGGGGTTGGTTTTCCCTCTAATTTGTTTTTTATGTTATTGGATTTTAAAGGGCACTGAACCTATAAACTCTGTATAATGGTTGAATTCAACTGGGGGGGTTCAAATGTAACTTAATTTTATTATTTTGCCATTTTGCATTATTATTTATTTGCATTATTATTTTCTAATTTGAAATTTTAGACGGATTGCCATTACATACTAATTGTTCCAAATTAATTACCATGCTACTATACCATTAAATACCACAAATTAACTGGTTGTTAAGGTATTTAAAAAGTGGTGCATGATGTCGGAGCAGCTACTTGTCAAACAAACAAATGGACAAGCTGGTATGAAAGTATTCTGATCAGATGCCATAGCTGCTGGGAATATATTCAACAATTAGCAGCTTAGCATAGTTTACACCTCCTGTATGTTTTATAACAAAGAACAAAAACAAACCCAGTGACACATGAGAAACCCCCTTGCTGTCAGTTTCCATCTCAGTTGTTTGATGTTTATATCGGCTGTGTAGCTTTGACACATGAATGTGAATATGAATGTACAGTCTCTGTCTTGTGGTGTTCATAGAACATATGTATCCTGTCGAGGTGGATTGCAGGGTGGACCCAAACGCAGGACACAGAGGCAGGCAGATGCAGTTACAAGATTTATTAGAAGGCTTACTGGCAGGTTGACAGGCAGGTAGGCACAGGAACACAAGGAACCAGGAACATGGAAACATGGGAGCACAAAAATGAACTGAAGCTCATGGCACACAGGACAAAACACATGGACAAACGCAGACAAACTGACAGAGAACAAAGGGAAGGGGACCGATACATATAGAGAGTGACTAATGACAGAATGAGAGGCAGGTGAGCAGACTGGGAAGGGTGATAGGCCGATTGCAGGCAGGTATGTAAGAGGGCTGAGCAGGGAACCAGGAGAACAAGGAAGGGAGGGCCACACCCACAGACACACACACACAAACAGAAACACAGACAGACAGGGGAGCACTGGGAACACAGGGAAAACACAGCAGAACACTAGAGGCACAGCCAGGGCCGTGACACATCCCCGGTAAAAACATGTCAGTTTGGTATTGTAGAATAATGTTTTATCCAACAGTATGTTAAGTAATCATATGGTAATCAGGTAATGATGCATTTGCAGTCACACTCAGAATGATGCACTAGTTCACTAAAGGATTCACCAGGCTGACCTCACTTAACTCACAAGTTAAAGGCAGCCTCGTCTTTTATTTCAAGGTGAAATAACTCCATTTTACAGTGAACAACATGAAGAATAGAAATACTCCTATGTCAAAAATGTGTAATAACTTTTATAATCATTCCACACATGACAGCTGAACACACAGCTGCACATGCAAGGGTTCTGACATATTAAGCTTGAGAGCTTCAATAGTTTCAATTTCATAATGAATCAACAACAGAAACAGTAATTTTTTTGACTGTTTTGTTGACTGTGCTAAGCACCAAATTCCTCTTGCATGCACAATTTAATGGTGTCTGGCATTTAACCTTCTTAGGTCATGTGAGCGATCTGCTCCTAATTGCCATATTTCCGAAAAACATTGAATGCAGCATTTCAGGAAGTGAGTCGTGAAAGAGAAAGTATTTCAATGTTTATTTTCAAGGCAGACAGCCTGCTGTGTGTTTGCAGTTGCTTACACAACAATGCAAAACCATGCTGCCATAAATCCAACAATGAATCACACAGGTGAGAGAAATGCTGCTGTACTGCCCTCTGCTGTGTGTGTTGAAACATTCGTGTATGTTGCACCGGATACTCATGATCTGTGATAGGGCTAAAAGTAACACTGGTGCATTCATCAGGTTTTGTTCTGAATTAAAGGTCATACAAGTGTGTACATTTTTACACTTCTATACCTATGTGGGCAAAATTGATCAATTTTCAGCTACACTACATGACTATATGTAAAATGATATTTTGAATTTGATATTGCATGTGGATAAATGTAACTATTTTGCTGTTGTTTAACTCTGTCCAACATACAGAAAACTGTGTTAGACATCAAATAGACATTCTGCATTCATGTAAAGGGAAACTTTATTAAGTGATGCAGTTATTAATGATGAACTATTGCTGAGCAGAGATCAATTGTAAGGAAGCAACTTTCAGTGGCAATCTTAAAAACAGTGCATTATACAACATTATGAGAACATACAGCAGATATTTTCAATGCTCACAATGTACATGAACAAATAAGCCTATAAGCTGACACTTTTGGCTTCAGTTGCAAGGGAAATCTAGTACAGTATAGTGTGACAGAAGAAGGCTGTGAGCTACATCATGAGCAGTGAATGTGTGAAAA
>NTHP01000154.1:236216-322233 GCA_003416845.1 Oplegnathus fasciatus
GTGTGTGTGTGTGTGTGTGTGTGTGTGTGTGTGTGTGTGTGTGTGTTTATGTCTGTGTGTGTGCATGTGTGTGTGTGTGTGTATAGGAGGGGATAATCTGCGGCTGATCTTCACAGACAAGACACTGGAAGGAGACTCCAAGCTGCTGTCTGAATATGGAATCCAGCACCTGTCCGTCATCTTGATGGTGGTGAGGGTTCCCGGAGGACAGAGACCATCCCCTCCTACCTCCGCTGCTGCTTCATATATTATCTCATGATGACTCCTGACACTGTTTTAAATTTGAAAACTTNTGTGTTGCCACTACAGATGTTTGAAAAATCCATTGTTGTACAAAATAAAGACGCGTTCTCTCTAATGCCTCATCTTTGATTAAGTGTGCAGATATTAGGAGGCCTACGCTGAAGCCACATCAATAGGACGTCAACTACAGGCAGAAAGTCTCATTGATTTTTTTCTGGCATAGAATGTATATCCTAGAGCATCAGGTTATCTGAGTGATGAACAGGGTCCACCATGGGTCCCTGCAAGAGCTCTAGTGGTCTACAACAAAATAAGGAATAGAAATTATCCCATGAGTAAAATCAGTTCCTTAAACTGTCTAATCAGTTTTATTTTAAATCAATTCAATACTACATCAGCAATCGCCTACAAATCTTGTTTGTTAATATTTTTACAATATCAAAATTCACTAATAAAAAATATCAATTGACCCTGTGTTTAAGACTCCGTCAATCAAAGCTCAGCCTTGGGAAGGGAAGAGATACGGGAAAAAGAGAGAAGNNAAACACAAAGATGAAATAAAGAAGGTGTATATAATTTTACTAAATTATCTTTAATACACTTTGGCAGGAGAGACGAGGGATGGAGTCCCAGAGAAAGGGTCAGCCGGTGAATACAGAGGGTGACAGAGAACAAAGAGTAGATGGTGTCTGTAGTGCGAATTTCCCTTTACTTGAACACTTTGATTAAACAGACATTCATTTTCAGATGTTTCGTGATCATTTTAGCCTCTTCTGTATTTCCAGATTGTAGTGTGTATCATTCATTGGAACATTTAACCTGCTTCTCATGCTACTGTCCACTGACATGGTTTTAAAGCTGTTGTTATCCAATTTTTGCTCTCCAAACATTTTTAAATGCACATATTTAGATCAGGGAAATCAACATTTTTTCAGAGGGGGAATGCCCCCTAACCCCACAAGCAAGCTCAGTTTTTGGACCTCGGTATTTCTAAACCCCTGCATGTGGCCCTGGATGGTTATGGATGTGGCATATGCTTCTATATGTGATCCAGAAATAGGAAATGTGCCATTTCTCACCCTATAAGATCATTTTGTTGTTTCCAGCTNAGCTTTTCCGTTTGATTTGTGATTTATTTTACAAACAGAGAAGTAAAGAGCTATTTGCGCAATGATGTTAAAGTTCCTTGTTAGACATGGGAGTCGTCTGTCAGTAAAAGCAATATTTCAGACACACCCTGAATGCAGCATTCCAGCTGGTGTGCTGAGAAATGAAAGAGAAAGTCTGCTGAAGGGTGTGTTTTCCAGGAGATAGAGATACTGTTCATGTGCGTCGACAGTAAGCAGAGAGAAGAACTTGGTTGGTTGCTGGAATGTCTTGAAAGTGAGAATCTTACAACTGAAGGTAGGCTCGTATTTTTCTGCATTTGTGTTCATTTCCAAAGGGATTTCCAAAGGGATTGATTTATTTACAACAATTGATTGTTAACTTCAAATCCTTTGTAGCTGACAGCAGTTCAAAATGAGTTTCCACAATACTTCCCCTACAGGTAAGATACTGTATATGCTGTAAGGCCAGTTTATCATCCACAGTAATGATATGAAGACAGTTCTGCAATTTACATGCATTATTAACAATCTCCTCCCAACAGTTAAGTACCATGGCTTGTTAAACCAAGGAGCGACATGTTACCTGAACAGTGTGCTGCAGGCGCTGTTCATGACCAAAGACTTCAGAGAAGCTGTGGAAAGGTTTGTTACAAAGTCCAACTTCATGCCATATAAAGCATGTGGAGCCTACAGTGCACCTTTATATGTCTCATGACCACTATGTTTAACTTTGTTTAGGCACACCAGTGAAAATCCTGACACTGAGTGTATTGATCGTCATCTTACTACCTTGTTTGATAACTTAAAAGAACGTACTGCGTACACCAACAAAATCACAAAGAAGCTGGGCATCGACAGAGGTACAGTATGGAAGCATACAGAACAACAGAGCCTTTATTGGCTCTGTGGACCAAACCTACTTTTTGGGAAATTTGATCAGTTTACATTAAGGTTACATGGAGTAGTATCTGAAAGTAATATCTTTTGTGTGATTTAGATCTGCATCTTGTGCATTAGAAGTGTTAAGATACAGTCATTTAACCCCCACGGATAGAGAATATCTGATAACTCCTTTAATAATCCAGAGATATGGTTTTGTTATTTTTGCCTCATAAGGTACAAGTTGACCAAAAGTTAATATGGTCATTTTACCCTTTTATTTTGAGAAATACACTTTGATTTCTCTCCTCCTACCCCCAGTGTGTGAACAGCGTGATGCTGCTGAGTACTATGAGAAGATTTTACGTCTGACCAGTCCTGAGGCAGCACAGGTAAAGACATCATCAATATAGAAGGGAATCTGTGCATTAAATGAAAAATGCTTGTTTACCAGTCTCTATATTTTTGTCCTTTCAGATCTTCCACGGACTGTTGACACATAAGACCATATGTTCGACATGTTGTACAGAGACTGACACCGATGGGGCATTTTGGCATCTTCCTCTTGCATTGGTGGAATCCTTCAGTGAAGACTATAGTGTGGTAAGAATCTAACAACCTGCAAACTTCGAAGCATTTTTCTGTTGGCAGAAGATATGCAGTAAACTAAACATGCCATTTGCAGACTAGCATTTTGGTCAGAGATCTCAGCAATTGAGTGAAACACCATTAACCGGACCATTTGTGATACATCAAAAACTGGGAAATATTGCATGTATTGGGTGAGACCCAATCCATCTAAAAATTTAAGCTAAAATGTACATGGAGCATGTAAACGTGATCCACCAACATACTTCATCATATAATGAAATGGGAACAGACAGCTTTAAAAGGTTTGGAAATGGAGAGTTTCAATGCAGACTTGATTTGAACATAATCAATGTTAAATGTCTTATGTCAACACTGCACTGAATCATACAGGTCAAAGAAATTCTTTATACAGTATAGATCCCCATTAGCTTCTACTAAGTTGTTGCTTGTCTTGCTGGGGTCAGCAGAGAAATGTTGCTGCACTGCCCTCTATTGTGTGTGGTGAAACCTTTGAGCATGTTGCACCTGAATGGTCCGTGATATCATAGCAGGTGTTTTGTGTGAAAACCTGCTATGACATTGATGACATTGATCTAGACCTAAAACTACAGTCTTTAGGTTTAGATCATGTCTCACTCAATTGGTTCCATGCTTACTGTACAGGGAGAACTCAGTCAAGCCCTCTACATACATAACATTATCCTTCCTAATCAATACTTTAACATCCATTTTTATGCAGATGATGCAATTTTATATGCCTCTGGCTCCACTGTAACCCAGGCTCTCACTCATCTTCAAGTCAAGTCAACTCAATTTTATTTGTATAGCCCAATATCCCAAATCACAAATTTGCCTCAAGGGTCTTTACACACAGCTTAGATGCTCATATGCACAGAGAGTTAGAGAGATACAGTGGTTTTCTGAAAGCTTACAGTATTCTTGTCAACAAGACAAACATGGACTATATGTAACAGTAATGTTCATGTTACTGTTACTGTGTACTGTCCAAGTATTTGGCCAAACTGTATTATAATATTAATATAATATTATAATATTGTAATATAATACAATATTGATGCTTTGGCAACAACTTTCATGCCATTAAAGCCTTTTGAATTTAACTGAATTGAAGTACTAGGCTTGATGGATTCATTTAGACTGAGATCGACCTGCTGGAAGGTAAATGGTAACAGGTACAAGGCCCGACGTAATCAAAGAATAAGCAACTAACTGAAAGGCGAAATGCTTTCCAATCACCACATTTTCATCATAGATTTGTTTTAAATGATGATAAGACCAAGTACATGGTATTCTCCATGTCCACCATAGTCTCTGACTATCCTGCCATTAAAAAATTTAAATGATACACATATCACTCAGTGTTTAACCTAAAAATAAAAAATAAAACTAGGCTTTCTGTATAGAATTCAATGGTGTCTTTAAACCGTGAAACTATTGTTCAGTAAGCTTTTATGTCACTTTATGTTTTTTATGACTCTTAATTGTTTTTATTAAATCTATTTATTGCTTGATTGTTGATTATCTGGCTTTGGTTTTATTAGGTTAATGGCATTGAGGAGTATTTCAGAGCTTCATATTTCAGCGGAGAAAACCAGATGTACTGTGACCAGTGTGATGGCAAATCTGATGCTACTATTGTGAGTAGTGAGAAAACATGAACTGATTTGTCTACATTAACTCTGTGATTTTTAAATGACAATAATAAGACCTCATAGTGTTATAAGGGCATTATAACAACATGTTTGGGACCTGTGTTTTTCATTCAGAAATGTGTAATGAAGCGTCCTCCAGGGGTTTTGATGCTGCTGTTGAAGAGGTTTGAGTTTGACTACCGTTACATGACTTATGTCAAAATCAACTGCACTGTGGATGTTCCCTGCACCCTACAGATACCAGAGGTGTGAATAGAGTATATTATAGTATTTTATCATAACACATTTCTTTTTTCATTCCTGGTCCTAATGTCTGTCATTTTTTTCATTGGTGATCAGAATCAGACTTATGAACTGTATGCGGTTGTGGAGCATTTTGGAGATCTTAGAAGTGGACATTACACTGCAATAATCAAGTCCCAGGATGATGAGAGATGGTGGAGTTTCAATGATGACAGGGTCACATTGGTAAGACTGATCACTTTAACTCCAGTGTTGTTGAAAGTTGTTCCAAAACCACTTTGTTGTACAGTTACATATTACAGTACAAAAAACTGATTCATCATGTTATGTTTGGTTCTTTTCATCGACAGCTTCATTACCAGCCATTCCAGGTGGATAATTTTGAGAAGTAAGTTCTAGTCTTTCTTTTTATCCCCACTATACATTGTTTTGCGATTATTTCTTAATTGAGTTTTCTCATGAGTATATCCATAGGTTCACTTGAATATACCACATAGGCATGTTGAAGGACTGTATAACACCATGCTGTAAGCACAGCTGCAGACTGTTTCTCTTCCCCCAACCCAATCTCTTACCCCACCACCCCCAGTGATGGGCAAAAAAACCACAATATAAAATGAATATAATATGCAGATACGTATATCTGTACCTACATACATCCTTACCTATAAATGCATACAGATACACATGCACAATAGCACCCTTCTATGTATTTACAGTGTCTGCAGGAAAAAAAACACCCAAAAGTAACCCTTTCTGCCTCTTGAAAGCCCCTGTATAAAACACACGCCATGTATTTTGCTGTATTTGAAAATGATCTGACTTTCTTTTCACATTTCTCTCTCTAGATCCAGCAGTGCTTATCTTCTTTTTTACAGGAGAAAGAATGGTAAGATGGCAAACATGTTCCTTATACTTACTGATGTGTAATGTGACCATGATGAAATTGTTTGGTGCTTTGCCTGAATTTATTTTATACNATCCATAGGTTCACTTGAATATACCACATAGGCATGTTGAAGGACTGTATAACACCATGCTGTAACCACAACTGCAGACTGTTTCTCTTCCTCCAACCCAATCTCTTACCCCACCATCCCCAGTGATGGGCAAAAAAACCACAATATAAAATGAATATAATATGCAGATACGTATATCTGTACCTACGTACATCCTTACCTATAAATGCATACAGATACACATGCACAATAGCACCCTTCTATGTATTTACAGTGTCTGCAGGAAAAAAAACACCCAAAAGTAACCCTTTCTGCCTCTTGAAAGCCCCTGTATAAAACACACGCCATGTATTTTGCTGTATTTGAAAATGATCTGACTTTCTTTTCACATTTCTCTCTCTAGATCCAGCAGTGCTTATCTTCTTTTTTACAGGAGAAAGAATGGTAAGATGGCAAACATGTTCCTTATACTTACTGATGTGTAATGTGACCATGATGAAATTGTTTGGTGCTTTGCCTGAATTTATTTTATACCTTCCAGGACATGCCGCAGACACTTGTACTCAAGACATCAAGGAGGTCTCTCCTCCTGGAGGCTTCCCACCTGCTACCAGTGATATCTATGACCAATGTCAAGACACTGTAAAGATGAAGGAGAGAGAGGAGGTTGAGTGGGCAGCAGAAGCTGGTAATGACACTGCAGTGGCTGTTTCCATCTACAGACATGAAGAAACAGGAATTAGAGACATAGTCAGTGTTGGGTCTAGAGGAGTGGGGCTATCACCAGACCTCTGCTATAATGCAGAGGATCAGGGCAATGATGTTCGTGCCGGGCAGAGCAGACCATACAATCATGAGGAGTGTAATGAGGAAAGGAATGACTTGTATCCTCCAGATGCTCAGGCCGAAAAACAAAAAGATGAGGGGAAAATAATAACGGATGATGAGAAGGACATGGGAGGAAATGCAGAGGCTGATGACCAGGCAGAAATGAGAGAAACTTTATCTGGTGAAACTCAACTTGAAGAGAGTGTCAAGGATCAGGACAATGACAGTGGAAGACTAGATGATGTTAGACAGAGGACATATATTAATTATGATTTTAAACCGGAAGTCAGTGACAGGCATGCAATACATAACAAACAGGATGAGATGAGCGATGCACAGAGGAGAGTGATGGATGTAAAGACAGACAAGGATGGAAAGACTGGAGATGATGAAGAGTCAGAGAAGAAGGGAAAATCCTTGACAAAATCCCTCAACAGGGATGTAGAGCATCCGGACTATGAAGGATTGGTCGATGTTAGACAGAACATAAATGAAGATCTGGGGGGTACACGGGAAGTTGGACAAGATTATGACCTTAAACCTGTTAGTGTGTACAAACAGGCAGATGAGGAGAGGATGAAAGTCGACAAGGAAGGAAAAACTGTAACTGATGAAAGAGGGGTGGCCTCCGGGAGAGAAAAGCTCTATAATGAGTTTCAGGACAATGGAGGAGTTGGTGAGAGTGAACAGAACAAGCAAAAAGATGAACAGGGAAGAAGTATCAGGAATAAAAAACGTGAGCTTCAGAGAGAGGAGAAGAGGGATTTTAAAGGAGACAAGAAACAAAAGACAGATGATAAACATGCACAAAGGACAGCAACATCAGAGAGACAACAACACTTTCGTCAGGATGTGGAGGATCAGAACAATGGAAGATTAGATGATGTTAGACAGAACCGATCAGAGCAGAAAATCAGTGTTACACATACGAGACATAAAGATGTTAGTGTGGTGAAACAAGCCAAAGAGCAGGAAAATAAAAGAGATGAACCCACTCAAAACAGAGCTGACTCTTCTCTTAGACGAGCAGGATTGGCAGGAAGCAGAAGCCTGACAGAGAATCAGGGAGTTGGGAGTGTTGAAAAGACGAGACAGGGGGATTCTCAACCAAAAGCAGGAACTGAATTTAATGAAAATACAGTGGAAGGAAGACGTGGTTCAGAGAAGTCAAGAACATGTTATGATGGTACTCAAAGAAGCAGTGAGACAAAGTACAAAAGAATACAAACTGTGCAAGGAACCTCACGAGACAGCATTAAGAGTCGGGTAGAAAATAATGAAGGAAATGTTAAAAGAAGAGCTGATGAAAAAACAAATGCAGTGGTCAGTTTGTCAGAAGGTGTTTGCAGTTCAAAACCGAGTGAGGCACCTGTGCAAGTGCCACAGAAACATACAACCAAAAGAGTCACTGACAACATACAAGAGGAGAATGAGACAAACAGTACAGTTCATTCAAATGCCAAAAAAAAGCAAAACCTTTCTGACACAGAAGAGCAGGCTGCTGAAATGGAAGTCATGAAAAACAAAGGAAAAACAAAGAAAAGAAAGTGGTGGCGTTTCTCTGCCTCACGGAAGCAACACGGAAAGGAAAAAAGCAAAAAGAACAAAACTCCTGGGTGTTTTTCTTTGTTTCGGAAAAGCCGGAAAAATGCAGAGCAGACTTCAGAGTCGGATTAAGGCGAAATACATACGTTTTCCAGAATAACACAGTTATTTTACAAGACTGCATGTCATTGTGGTGATCCAGAAGAGTGTACTTTTAGTTTTTAATTGATGCTTATTGAGAGAGGATTGTTGTGCTGATTGAAGTGCTGATTTATTGCATCAGTCTTTAGTAGAAAGTAACGCAACAGAAACTGACTTTAATGAAATCGCATTCAAAGACTGAATGATCGTACAATTTTTGTCTTCTGCTGCTCTTCTCACTTTCTTCAAATTTACAATTTATACAGTTGAAGAAATGTATTATTACATTTTATTGTCAAAATGTTCTTGTTAAATTGTTCAGAGATCAATAGAACGCATGAATGTAACATCTAATATGATTTCAGACAAGAGATTGTGTGAGGAAATAAAATTCAAATGTAAATCTTATTTTATTTTAACTTTTAATGTGTTTAATGTGTTTTCTTATTTTACTGTTAAGTACTATTTTAAATCAGTTGGGCCTTTTGGTCTCAGTGTTGTTTACCAGAAAAGCACACTACACTATTACCGCAGTGCCCACTGACTGATGTTATAGATGCTTTAGATTTTATGTTTATCATTTGAACCAAACTATTGTTTTTTCATTTACCTTTGTGTCATTCNTATGATTCTGGTGGTGATTTAAAATATATATATGTATATGAAATAACGATATTAAAAAGAGAAAATGAAGTAAATGCTTGGACATACACTGTTTTGCGGAGATTTATGTTATGATGGCAAGAGAGATTATCTTACATTGTCCTGTGTAGGCTTGTTATACCGTGAAACAGTCAGAGAAGTCAAGTTTCAAGTCAAGTCAGTTTTGTTTATATTGCCCAAAATCACAAATTGACCTCAGAGGGCTTTACGATCTGTACGGCGTATGACAGCCTCTATTATTAGACCCTCAAGGAAAAACTCCTTTAACAGGAAAAACAGAAATAAACTTCAGGAAGGACAGAACAGAAGAGGGCTCCCTTTCAGATGTCGTGTGTACAGCGTAGACAAAAATAACAAAAGTAAAATTACAACAAACAAGTGTGTATGATACAAATATGCAACTAGTTGCATTGGACAATAAGTCAGTATTGTGTCATTCTATGAACAGCTGAATGTTACTTGTCCTTCTCTTTTAATCACCAAAATTGTTGCTTTTGGGGGCAGAGTCTGGTATTGACAACCCCAGTCTGTGAGACTGTGTTCAGGAATATTAGTGAACCTCCCCTCACTTCCACATGGTCAGTCTGATTTTCATATGTGTGTTTTTATCCTTGTTCTTGCTTTAACCTCACCTGAGATCATATTATACTTTGAAAGAACACTTTGTACCAGGAAATATATCTTTGAGATATAAATACACCTGCCTCTAACTCAGACACCTGGCAGTCAGAGAGAGGCTGAGACTATCTGAAAGGATCAAGCACCAAGCCCCCTGCCCTGCCCTAAATGAAACAGTCATCAATAAAAATTTAATAGACTGTGTTGCTGTATGTCACTGTTAAAAAACACTGAGATTTGATTTTCACTTTCAGTCTCTCACACATTTACAGGAATTCACACGACATCTGAACAGTCAGCTGTTGTTTCAGAAGCTATAAACTCAGTATAATGATTGATTTCAACTGGGGGGGTTCAAATGTAACTTCACTTTTATTATTTAGCAATATTGTTTTATTATTTTTCCATTGTTTTGAATTTGGATTTTGAGATGATTTGCATGATTGTTACATACTAATTGTTCCATATTAATTACCATGCTACTATACTACCAAATACCATACCATAATTAGCTGATTGTTAAGGGATTTAAAAAGTGGCCCATGATGTCTGAGCAGCTATTTATCAAACAAACAATTATGTGGACACGCTGGCAAGAAAGTGTTGTTTTGATCAGGTGCCATAGCTGCTGGGAATATACTGAACAATTAACAGGTTAACAACGATGTACACCATGTTGGTGCAGATTTTTAAAATTCACCTAAAATTTATCTCCTGCAGGTTTTTTAACAAAGCAAAAAAAAAACCACACCCAGTGACTCATGAGAAACCCCCTTGCTTTCAGTTTTCATCTCAGCTGTTTGATGTTGATATCGGTTGTGTAGCTTCGACACATGAATGTGCATATGAATGTGTTTTGAATTCTATATTTATTTATTTATTGAGAATTCATGTCTCTATCTTGTGGTGTTCATAGAAATATGCATCCACAGTAAACACTCAGTAGCTCCTTGTCAGTTTGGTCTTGTAGTATAATGTTTTATCCAACTGTATGTTAAGTAATCATATGGTAATCATTAGGTAATGAAGCACACTCAGAATGATGCTCTAGTTTACTAAAGAATTCACCAGGTCAACTTCACTGAACTCACAATTAAGAAGTGGCCTGGTCTTTTATTTCAAGACGAAATGCTTCCATGTTTTCACAGTGAACAAAATGAAGAATAGAAATAATCCTATGTCAGAAATGTGTAATAACTCTTATAATCTTTCCACACATAATCTGCCTGCACATACAAGGGTTCTGATATTTAAAGCTTGATAACTCCTAATATTAACAGTTATGTGCTTATTACCTGAATACTTTTAATTTCATAATGAATCTGCTACAGAAACAGTAATTTTTCTGTTGACTGTGCTAAGCACCAAATCCTTCTCACATGCACAATTTAATGGTGTCTGGCATTTAACCTTCTTAGGTCATGTGAGCGATCTGCTCCTAATTGCCATATTTCCGAAAAACATTGAATGCAGCATTTCAGCAAGTGAGTTGTCAAGTGAAAGAAAAAGTATTTCTACGTTTATTTTCAAGGCAGACAGCCTGCTGTGTGTTTGCAGTTGCTTACACAACAATGCAAAACCAACTTTCAGTTTATCAGTGAAAATGTCTTTTATTCCAGCTGAAGGTGAGCTCATATTTTTCCTTCTGTGCTACATTTGCATTTGTTTTTTAATCCAATGTATCAATTTCTAGAAAATCTTTTGCAGCGGACTGAAAAGTAGAGGAATCAAAATTAATTTCTTGGAACAAGGTCGACAGTTTTTCTACAGCACCTTTCAAGGTAAGAAACAAGTTTTACTGTTTATCTACGGCCTATACAGTAATGTTATTAAGACAGTTCTGCTATAAACATGAATTATTAATAATCTCATCCTAGCAGCCAATAAGTACCATGGCATGTCAAACCAAGGAGCAACGAGTTACCTGAACAGTTTTTTACTGATACAGTCTGTATACTGTATTATGTTGACTTGGTATTTTAATGTAGGATACCAGGAAAGTACAATATGCAAACCATTACTGCCCACAGACTGTGTCTTCTGTCTCTTGTAAAATGTTTACATGATCATTTTGAACCTATAAAGTCAATTTTTTTGATGACACAGTTGTATTATTGTTAGTTCAGTGTGGAATTAATGTATAGGTGCACATAGCAATCTGTTCTGCAATGGAGATTGTCTATTACCTTGTTTTTCTCTTCCAAACTAATCTGGTGTCATGTAAATTAATGCTTTAGAATCAAGATTCTGATGGATACCATATAAATGATATTGTCCATATAAATGTGAGGAGATTTGTATGTATTTTGTTTTCTATATTTCAGCACAATCTTTAAACTTGACACAAAAGGGCAGGATGAATAACCTGTCGTAGTTTGAAATGACACAAAACATTTTAAATGTGATAATTTGGCAGTCGTAGACAATTACATTTCTGAAATACAGTAGTATAGCAGAGCAGAAGTATAAAGTAGTATTAAATGTTAATTCTTCAGTACCAACAAGTACCTCAACCTTACTACAAAAGTACAGTACTCGAGTAAATGTACTTACTTCACTCCTGGTAGTGAGTATTTAGTGTGTTTTGAAGCCACTAAAAGGCAAATAGAAACTGTGTTATAGTCGTTTATCCTAATAAACAAAAACAAACATGAACACCAAACATGGGCAAAGCCTGTGGCAAAACGCCACGAGAATTGACTCTTCGCGCTTTCCGTAGGAGGGTATTTTTCCAACATGGCCGCCATCAGGAGCGGGGTGACTCCGGGTTGCTTAGCAAGATGTTTCCTGAGACAGACTGGGAAACCGAGCCGAGGCAGCCATCCCCTTTCAGACATTTGGAACCACGTAGGTCTTCTTTACAGTTTCACATGTGTTACTTTATCTCTGCTTCCGAAACAAAGACACAAACAGCGACTTTCCCCGGCTAACTCACTAGCCGGCTAGCATCCTCGCTGCGCAGTGCATGCCTTCTGTGTGACTTTGACAGCCTCTCTTGGAGAGACAGAGTCCTCCGATATTTAATGTGGCTGTTAAATCACCAGGTTTTTAAACATGAACAACATGGGCAGTTTAGTTAGAAACACTGAAATACGTTTTAAGACCACCAGGAGCTGTTTGACATTGTTGAAGTGTAGCTAACATACATCTGTGTGGCTCTACAGACTAGCAGGTCTCTGTTAGCAGCTGCTAGCTCTGTCAACAACTACCACAACATTTCTCCTGAAGTAAAGACACTGGGGCTGTTGCTCTGCCGTTAGCTTAGCTGTGGGTTAAGGGTTTAAACCTTTGTTAGCTAACCTGTTATATAGTCTAAACCCAGCTGCTGTGTCCTGTAAAAATCAGCTGAAAGCCACCAGAGGTCACTGTATCTGAGGTTTAACAAAGACCTGCCGCACACCTGGTTTCTCAAAAGTTTAGGTCATTAAGTTCAGGTAAAGGGTGGATTTCTACAGCTCATATCATTTAATTAATTTCTAAAAGTCCAAATCTTTCATCATGTGTGCTCTTGTGAAGGCAACACTATCATAAGGGACCCAAATCAATGTAATATTGTGTAATAAATAATAAATAATTGATATTGCAATACATGTCAAGGAAACAGTTATTATTGCAAAATGTTCTCCGATATGGTTTACATTTGCATCATAAGCATAGTATTATAAAATGTTATTTATGTGACAGTGAAAAGTGCAACTAGATTATAAATAATATTGTTGTTATTATTGTTCCAGTGGTATTTTGCATGATTTTTCTCCCAGCAGTTGATGTTGTTGGTTGGACAGTCTGAAATCTCAGTTTCCGTCATTACCATTTACAGAGGAAAATAAGAAAAATAAACATTCATCCTCTGAATCAGGTTACCTTAATACGTGGAATTTAGCTGCAGTTTAGCTGAGGTTCAGCTGAGCCTGTTCTCATTTTGACAGAACAAACAGGTTTAGGGCTGCAACTAATTATTATTTTCGTTTGATTAATCATTCAGTTGCTTTTAATCAGTTAATGTGGAAAAAAACATCAGTGTTTCTCAGAGCCCATTGCTGATTTTGTGTGACCCACAATACAAAACCAAATACAACCCAAGGATCTGAATTTTCACTGATATTGAACAGAGAAGAGCAGAACATCCTCCTATTTGAGAAACTGTAGCCAAATAATGTAATAATAATGTAGCCTTTTTACTTGATAAGTGACCTAAATGATACATTGATTATCAAAATATTTGTCTAGTAACTTGCTGTTGATTAATCGCCTGATTGTTTCTGCTCTAATCAGGTTCAACTTAAAACGCAGCTACGATTTAAACCCTTGAAAGTTCCAGTTTAGCTGAACCTGTTCTTAACCACAGCTAAGCGATGCTATGTGGCAAAGCAACAGCCCCCATACGTGTCATTAGGTTGTAGTTTATTGTGTAAAGTATGCATCAGGCTGACACTCTGTCCCTCAAACAGCGGCTGCTCCAGAAATCCCATCTGCACACAGTGTATGAGTGTCGTAGTCCCGCCACCAGGACTCTGCTGGGCCGCAGACAGCACGGGAAGTTCCTCTGGGTGAATGCCGTGGCCGTCAGACACAACAGCTCACAGGTGAGTTGGCATACAGGTGATTAGTCTTAACGGCAAAGCTCTAAATCTCTATAAGATCAAAGTCAGGTCGTCCTCATTAGAGCTCAAGAGGAAAGAGTGAGTGTAAGTGCTCAGCCTACATGTCGCATAATGGATTAATTACATTAAGGTATCAGAAATCTCAAACAGAAACGATATGCTATAGGCTTTATTTTTCATGGTATAATGCATCAAAATACTGCCATCTGCTCTGGCTGATGTCCATCTGCTTTGGCATATTTCAATTAATGTAGAGCTTTCACTATGATGTTGTGAGCTGTTATAATTTAAAGGTTAACCTAAAATTGATCCGACCTTTTATAGGTTTTATTTTGCTGAAGAATTTTCCCATTTGATCATAAAATTTATAAACACATTCTGTAGATTGGGTTGTGGTTTCTGTCACCTTTTTGCTAATAAGTGAAACCTGCATCACCAGTATTGTCGAACGTTTTGTGTTTGTTTCATCAGTATTATTCTTGAAAACAACTGCCTCTCTCATTAAACACCAGAGTGCTAACTGAGCCAGTGTTAGTGAGAAAAACATGGCACCAACACTGACTGCCATGTTTATATTTCTTTATTAAATTGTACTAAATATCTGTTTTAAACTCCAAAAAGTCCTTTATTACGAAGTTATGTTAAGATTTGTGAGCTGTTTCTGCCTTGAAAAGAAGTGTTTTTTATTGTACTAGTGCCTTCAGTTAGTTTAGTATCAGTTAGAAGTGTTGAAATCTATCAAAGTGAATTGAATCATGTTGTGGCCAGAATGAGAGATTGTATGATGCCCTGAATCTTTGCTAAAATTTCAAAGTCAAATTGAACAGCTGTTTGAATGAATCGTTACACCTGTACCATGTTGATATTGATACTAGTATTGATATTGTCAGATCCCACCTGAGGATGGAGGCATGGCAGCCCCAGTGGTGGAAGCTTCTCACGGCCTTCCAGTCTCTCTGCCCGCTGACCCCACCCCCATCATTGCACAGCCAATCACTGAACAGGTGGCTGACACTACATCTGAAGTTAAGTCATCTATCTAAGGCTTTTAGTTAACTTCTAACTTGAATTCATTCATTTTCACTGATATTTTCAGATCCCAGTTGAAACCGTTTCCATGGCAGCACCAGTGGTGGACATCTCTCCTCCAGTCTTGGTATCATCCCCTGAGCTTGTGTCCGCTGACCCCACCCCTGTTTTAACGCAGGTGGCTGATGCTGCACCGACTGCAGTGGAGGTCCTGCAGGCTGCGACTACAGAGGCCAGTTTAGCAGAGCTGGGATTGGCCGGCTACACACCAGTGGGGCTGATCCAGAACTTTTTAGAGTTCATGCACGTGGATCTTGGCTTGCCCTGGTGGGGGGCCATCGTTGTAGGTAAGCACAGATATTAAAAAAAACTATAAATAAATATGTCAACATTCAGGCATTCTGGGAAAGTAGTCAAGGCAGGTTATATCAGTAAATGAGGGTGATATTTTCCTCGAGCCTCATTTTCAAACAATGTATACAGTACTTCCTGTGTCCCTTCTCATCCTCTTCTTCGTCTTTCCTGTTTCTATTAATCCCTCACCCTCATACAGGTACGGTGTTGGCTCGTCTGGCTGTGTTTCCAGTCATAGTGAAGGGCCAGAGGGAGGCAGCCAAGCTGAACAATGTTCTGCCTGAGATGACCAAACTCACTAACAGGATGACGGAGGCCAAGCAGAGTGGAAACAAATTTGATTGTAAAATTTCGCTCTTTCTTTCTTCATTGCATTTATTATTTCAGTCACAATGTAGATGTGTGTGTGTGTGTGTGTGTGTGTGTGTGTGTGTGTGTGTGTGTGTGTGCGCGCGCGCGCGCGCCCCCAACTTGTCATGATGTTGTTTGCATATTACAGTTGCCAAAGCGTACTCTGACCTCAACTTGTTCCAGAAGAAGCATGATGTAAATCCTCTCCGTGGCTTCCTAGTTCCTATGGCACAGGTCAGTTTATCTCCTTATACTGGTTTCCCTTTTATATTTTACTAGGCACCATCACATTAACTCTGTGTTTTTGGCTTTAACCTAATCCTCAATCTCACTTGTCCAATAAGATAAAAACAAAGTATCTACTGTATCAATGTGTCTAATTTATCAAGGCAGAATTTATTTTCATGTCCGTGACAATGAATAAATCAACTTAACTAATGGGTACATTGTTATGCAGATGTAGGAGATTAAAAACACTATCAGGAGCTGAGAGAGAAAGAAGTGTTACACTAATTCAACTGTGTATGCCTTTGTAGGTCTTCTGTGCAATAATGTGCACCTCAGAAACATTTTCTCCACTGATTCCATTGAATTAAGTCCGTCTTTCTTATGAAAACTCAATGTACAAGTCCAGGAATGAGGATTTATTTGAAGATTCTTATCCAAAGTTACATCTCAGCCCGGTCCATTACCAACTTGGATGTTCTGTTCGCACTATACTCTCACTCAGTATACACGTTGTTACACCGTCAAAAGCTCGTTTCGATCTTATGTTTTGCAGTTTCTGCATCTTACTCGCACCACGTTCGTCCTAAACTTCTTTACCTATGCGCACTAATAACTGCGTTATCGTACTGTCACCTGTTGTAAATAACAAAAATATATGTACCTGTTTTGTAGCACTTAAAGACAAATAAAGCAAATATAAACATAACCTTACTGTAGTCCACCTACAGTATAATACACTATTCAAAATATATATAAACTGTTGTGTGAACTTCAGTAATATCAGAATGTATTTAACTTGTGATAACAACATTACAAATGTACCAAATACAAATGTGTGCTTAACTGGCTCACACAAACGTAAACATGTATTGCCAATATTGCTGTTTATTCATCGCTATAGTTCTTCAGCACAGCTGCATCTTCACATGAACACCTGCTGTTCACATTAAATACTGCAGTGCCAAGTGAGTCAATGTGGCAACCACGTATTTGTACTCAAATGTAGATGATATGACAGGTATTGCTGTGTTTCTCTGTTAAGTAGTACTTAATACCAGTTTAAAACTTAAAAATGATGTTCTCCCAGGCACCAGTCTTCATCTCCTTCTTCATCGCACTGAGGAAGATGGCCTATCTGCCGGTGCCCAGCTTGCAGACAGGAGGCCTGTTCTGGTTTCCAGACCTGACAGCAGCGGATCCTTTTTATATCCTGCCTTTGGCCGTCACTGGAACCATGTTCTTCATCCTGGAGGTCAGCCAGCTTTTACTTGTCAGAAAGAAATAAAGATCTTAGTAACTGTAAAATAATATCAACCCTGTTAATCTGTTGTTTTCAATGCCAGCCAGAATAAACAATCAGCACAACTATGAGACTAGTGGGACTCTCATTGGACTGACAGAGTTTGTGATAGGTGTTGGTGTTATGATCTTGTTATAAACTTTTGAATCTTGCTTTTCCTTATAATCACCACATTGTCGCTTTTTCTCTTTTAGCTGGGTGCAGAGTCTGGTATCGACAACCCCAACCTGCGAGCCATGAAGACTGTGTTCAGGATCATGCCCTTAGTCATCCTCCCCCTCACTATCAACTTCCCCACGGTCAGTCTGTCGTTCACTCACGTCAGTTTTTGTTATAGTGGTTTAACCACTGAATGGGTACTTAGTACCAGGAAATACATCTTAAACTTCTTAAACCCACTGCTGCTGCAGATTTTGTACATTCAGTGTCTAAAATCCTTTTCTTCTCAAACAAACCTCAGGCGGTGTTTACCTACTGGCTGACCTCCAACTGCTTTTCTTTGGGGCAAGTCGCCCTGCTCAGACACCCCTTGATCAGAGATAAGTTGAGGATCCCAGAGAGGATCCAGCACCCGGCCTCCGCCCTGCCCCAAAGTGATGGCTTCATCGAAAGCATGAAGAAGGGTTGGTGTCTCAACATTTATCCAATAGATTAGGACATTTGATGGATTGGTTTTTAGTAGTCATGCTAAACTATAGAGATATTCATTGTTTGATCCACTCAGAAAATGTCAGGAAATTGCAACATAACTTCTGTCTTTGTTCATGTTGTAACTGTGGTTTGGTCTCCAGGCTGGAAAAACGCTCAGCTGGCTCAGCAGCTGGAAGAGAGAGAAAGGAGAATCAAAAATCATCTGGACCTCGCTTCTAAAGGTCAGTATCACCACGACTACATCAGCATCACATAGAGAGACGTTTTATTCCTTGTTTGGCTTCGTTTCAGCTGTCTGCCACTGAGAAACAGCTGTCTGGAGTTGTTTCTAAGTGAGAATAAAGCGGCATGTGACATTATAAAAATGTTATGGTTGGCTGAAACAATCACATTAATAACAAACGTTAGTAACTCTGACAAACTATTGTCCTGCGTATTCAAAACTTAGGTCATTCTTAGTTTAAGAAATGTTTCCTCCACAATACTACAGGGTAATGCACAGTATACTTTGTGATGTTCTCATGTAGAAATGGGGGAGTTGCTCCCCCTTGTGGCCAGAGCCAGTTATTGCAATAATAACACTTGGGGAACAAACAGGATATTAATGGGGAGTAATTAATGAGTGTTGTCTTGCCTTTACTGTTAAACCCTTTACACAAGTCTGAGAGCCAGCAAATAGTGTGAAAAAAAAGTAATAATCCATTACCTGCCCTGAAAATACATATTTTCCACCAATCAACTATTAAATCAGACCACCAAACTTAAAAGATAGTTTCTTGCTGGGCATTCAGTTTGTTCTTGGAGGTTAAGGTGTGATTAACCTGACTGAACAATCTTTACTGAATTCACAGTATCTGCAGTCAGTGAGTAAGTACTGTACCAGTGTTTCCCATACATAGGCTCTACTTGGGCAGCCCGCCCAAGTAGATAAAGACCCACCCAGGACCCGCCCAAAGTAGATTAAGACCAATCAAGACCAGCGGCACCCCCACCCCAACCCTTCTCAAGACAATGCAAGTCAGGCGTGCGTGACACAGCGATTCATTTGGTAGGCGATTGTTTTTTCCAACACCGATATTAAGGCGATTTAACTAACTTACTATCAGAACTAATATGTTAAAAATAATGTGTAGAACCTGCGCCCTGCTGTGCATTTACAGATGTTTCTGGTGGAGCGTCATGTCCTCCCGGCTCCGCTGAGCCCCGTTAATCAGCACGAGTGACGAGTGAATTTTAAACCCTTCATTACAAACCAGTTTACTGTCTCTTTTCCGTGGATCTGACGGTCTGTGTACCCTCCATCCAAAGCTGTGTTCAACTTGTTTGATAACAGGATAAACAAATAAACAATGCATTATTTTATTTTTCTGTTTATTGTGTGAATTAAACAAACAGAAACCCTCGTGCTTTTCCCATTTTCGTCTTCAAATCGGCAACTGGAATAGAAATTAAACCAAAACCAGAAAACAACTTGTTTTTAGCTTTTATAAGTTAACTCCTAACTCGATAATAAAAACATCACACTCAGCAGTTTGTGTATTGGATGCCTAAAATGTCGTATTTAATGTGTTAACGTTACACATCTTATTTTAACTTATGAGGGTAGTTGGACTGGCTCATGGGTGGATATTATGGGAGGACAGGGGGTTCCGGACCCCCCTTCCTGGGAGAAAACATAAGTTGTCCCCCTCAATATATCATTGTATACATAACTGTATAATTTTAAATAATATGATAATATGCATTATTGTGCTAATTATAGATGCAAAACAATGCCCTTCTCACACCACACCACCTCACGCCTCGTCATCACACACAGCGCTGTCACGTGTCACACGCCGCTAACCCAAGTAAATTCTCAACCTGTGGGAAACACTGTGTACTGGTGTTGTGTTTTGTTGCAGTTGTTGTTGCACATCTTCAGACTACAACTGAAACAACTACTCAACGAATCAATTAGTCAATTGACAGATTAATTGTTACAGCAGTTTTTTTAATCCCAAGATGAAAAGTTCACTGGTTCCAGCTTCCCAAATGTGAATATTTTCTGGTTTTCTTTATCTTCTTTATCTAACAAAAGGAAGTTTGTATGTTTGTTTGTCTGACAATAGACAATTGGTGCATTTCAAAGTTCAGTTGTGACTAATGTTGCATCATATAGGTCACAAGCATTTTTAAGACCATTTGAGATTTGCACTGTGTAAAACACACCCTCAAGGCCAGATGGAGCTGTTGTATCTGTGCTGTCAAGGTTTTAGACTCTTAAGTGTACTGAAACTATGAATGTGTTTACAATGACCAAATGTGTGACTTTCAGTTTTGCATTTCTTAAATTTGCGCCAAATGTCTTCTCTCCCTTCCTTTCTGCAGGTCCACTGAGGCAGACTTTTACCCACAATCCCCTCCAGCAGACCCCACCCATGGCTGCAACATCAGCTAAAAACAAACCAGCTGGTGGCAAGGCGAGGCCATGGAAGGACACTATTGGATAGATCAGACGGTCCGATAACTTGACAGTATAATGATTTATGTACATATTTATGGATGGAAGAGAGGACAGGGTGGGAGCGGGTTGTCATTATGTATTATTATTCTAATTAAAATGTAAAATCTGCCTCAAAATAACCATATTGGTGTGTATATCGTTTGATTTCTGAATACACAACACATTAATCCACTTCCCCAGAAACGTCTTCAGAGCAGAATGAAAGAAACAAGTCGATTTATGTTGTCAGGTAATTTTATTATAAATACATGTTTGCAGCTCACCCGTCTCAAACTCTTTTACATTTAACAGCCTGTGTTTGAGTCAGACGCTGCAGAAAAAGATGAGTTAATTTGTGTACAAATAGCCCTTCACTAGACCTCACAGATGACAGTATAAAACTTTCCTCCACATTAGTGAATGTGGAAACATATTCTAATCTCTTTTACTGCTTGATTTCTTTGTGCAAATAATATTAATAATAAAACCAAAGCTGTTTCTATGGTCAGCAGTGCTTTTAGTTTCAAAGATGTTCTCCTGTCCACTGAAACAGTTTAACCATAATAATAATTTGCCACCTTCCATTAAAATCAAATGTATATGTATGTAATTTCACACCAAATACTTGTCTTGACATATGAATTAAATAATTCTCTACTAATACATACAGTTCTGCGATAGGAACAGGTGTTCTTCAGGAGTGCACTAAAATGTTCTCTCTGAAGTCTCCGTCAGCTAGAGTGAAGTCTTGCCAACAAGCACCCAGGCGCCATCATTCATACATTCATTAACACGATCACCGGATGATGATTGACAGGTTCAGAGAGCCAGGGTCCAGCTCAAGCCCAAATGTTTCATCTGTCGAGACCTCATGGTGGCAGCAGCTGGCCAGGATGAGTTCAGGTTGAGCCCATGTGCGTCGTTAGTCTCCGGCAGGTGTTGAAAGCAAACATCTACTCTGCCTTGTAATCCATTTCAGTCAGGACAGAGTAGCACACCTTCTGAATCAGCACGCCGGATTTAGCTGAAAGAGGAGGTGACAGCAGCATTAGATCAATGACCCTCAGCATGTGTCCTGTTTGTGGTGGACGTTTTCATAAATAATTATATTTTTAATTTAGTTTTAGAGAGTTGACAACTTTTCAAATCAGGCTCCCAATCCTACCAATCAGCAGAAATGTTGATTAATCAGAGGAAGTATTTTCTCTCACAATTAAATACAAAAACAGAATATTGACATAGAAAACTAAGTATTGATTATAAACTGTTATCAGTATGATAAATCTACTGTTATTTCACTGTATATTTATTGATATTATATAAGTATGTAGCCATTTTCAATGAAAATACCCTCTTTTACTGTAAATGGACCTCTACTGTTTTCTAAGAGGCTCATAATTAAAAAAAACTGTGAAGTCAGTTAAAAAAAATGATTTTTGTTGTTCGTGCCCAAAGGAAGGAACTAAGAAATGCAAAAAAAAAATAAGTTTTCCATTTTTTTTCCATGTGGGACCATTAAATCCAACCCTTAAAATTCCTTGTATTCTATCCTGCCAACTTTTAATTAAATGCAGTAAATGCTGAATGATATTAATGGATTCTTTAATTAAGCATATCTGTACATCTGTTGTGTCTTCCTGTTAATCACTTGTCTTGCAGTGTTAACCTGACCAGTGGCCCACAGGTAATTTGAGTTTGAGAACCCTGCTTTAAAAACGGACAGAGATGGTTTGAATGTATGAAAAACAACAAGGGAATCCTGCGGCTCTCTTACCGATGAGTCTCCGTAGCCGCAGCGGCCTCTTATGGGCCGGGGTGTAGCAGCAGAGGAAGTAAACGGGCACTCCTGACAGGGCGATGCTGATGCCGATCAGGGAGTTGATGGTGTCACTGTAGAGCGGCACCACCACCAGGAAGACAGTGAGGAGACAGAAGACGATGGGGTAGAAGAGACTGAGCTGAGGGAGGAGGAGAGAAAAAAGAGGTGAGATGATGGTCAAATATGTAAGAAAGATACAAGTTACAAGGTGCTTCACAGGTGCAAAAAATAACTCTAAAAAACCATTGGAGTAATATGTTTAAAAAATGCAAGCCTATACAGGTGGCTTTTAGTACTTTCTCCTTTTTTGCTGCAGCGACTGGAGTAAAGGGCTCGGCTGAGTTACCTTTAGTGGTCTCTTCCTGTCCGGCTGCTTCCAGCGCAGATACAGTTGCCCCAAAATGGACAGACCAACAAAGAACCAGTAGCTGAAGCTGTAGTAGTTGATCAGCCTGAAGACGTCTTCTACACACAGGTATATCAGAGCCATGATGCCCTGCAGAGACATACGAGAAAGAGATTTAGACTGTGAAATGTGGAGAGGGCTTTCCAAAAGATGCAACAGTGGGATAAACCACTGGACAACAGGAAATACAAGATGGTGAGGGCTGACTGACGTTGAAGAGCAGGGCAGGGACGGGAGTGTAGCGGTGGACATGGATCATGCACAGGGAGTCGGGCAGGTGGCCCTCTCTGGAGCCCACGAAGAACAGCCTTTAGAGACACAAAAATATGCAACAGGGCGGTGATGAGTTATGTTGATGGTAACACGGGGATGAAGTGACGGCTAAGAATATTCAAATGTAATCACTCACCTGGAGGAAGCCAGGATAGAAGCGTTGAGTCCTCCGAAGCAGGAAAGAGCCACAGCAAGGGGGATAGTCCAGTTCATTACGCCAAATACCTTGTCTGCAAACGTCTGGAAGGAGACGATTCAATGGTGTGAAGCTGCATTTTTCTGAATTTGGAGCCAAAGAGCCGAGTTATTGAGGATTATATGCACTTACCACAGCTACAGCATCACTGTCTAGGATTGCATTCATGGGGAGGATGGTGTAGTAAGCCACGTTGGTCAGAATGTAGATCACTGTGACTATGGGCATGGAGATGGCGATGGCCAGTGGCAGATTCCTGAAGTTCACAGAAACAAACAGCAGAGGGAAGCAAAAGAGGTGAGATGCAGAGTCTTGAACATGAAGTGGCTTCCTCAGGAGTCTCTGGGTCAAGAGCAGATCGACCCCGTGGCCAACGGGAGGACGGGGATTGTGATAAGGTGGGGGTGTTTGTCACTTAATCTGCCTGGGAACACTAGGAGAGGCTTGTGATCCAATCACATGTGTGGTCTTCAGTGGTGGAATGTAACTACATTTACTCAAGTGCTGTACTTAAGTACACATTGGAGGCACTTGTACTTGAGTATTTCTATTTTATGCAACTTTATTCTTCTACTCCACTACATCTCAGAGGCAAATATTGCACTTTATACTACACTACCATACTACTTGTCTTTTCAGATTAGACTATCCAACAGTATATAAAGTAGTTAAGATGAGCTCAACCTAAATATCCATTACATCATACTTCAATGTCAATTTTCCTGATAATACTTAAATACTTTTACTTAAGTAAGGTTTTGAATACGGGACTGTTACTTGTAGCGGAGTATTTTCACAGTGTGGTAGCAGCACTTTTACTTAAGGAAAGGATCTGAATACTTCTTCCACCACTGTGTAGTCTTGCTTCACACATACTTTGAGGTGTGGTTTCCTAAGAAACATCACAACAAACTCATTCAGGTCCTTTCTTTCCTCTGTTCTTCACTTTGTCTCTCTGCGGTGTTCACTTCTCAACAGGTTGTATGACACTTCAGGAAGTCGATACCACAAGCGTTGATCAAATCACAGCAGAACTGGAGACCTGTATCCTGCAACTTGTTTTATAACGCACTGGAAACAAAGCATCTCCTTTGGTTTTATAGGAATAATCTCATGAGATTATCTGCAACAAGTGAATAAAACAAAACAGGATGATGTTTGTAGCTCCACTCACAGACTGGGGATATTTTTTTAAATGCTTAACTTTGAATATAATAACTACATATTCACAAATGTGAAGACAAATATAAGAGCTAATGTGTGCGATATGCCAGCACGAAGCAATACTCAATTACAGAGGCCTGAGATCTCTAGATGTTTAGGGGTAGTGCATGATGGAAAGAAGAGATCTGATTTAAGGTTTTGCATCTTAAAACAATACTTACATGTCCATGTGTACATTGAAACAGATTTTGCTAGTTGTCATCATTCCTCCTGTTCATACTGGCCATTAAGAGATCCCTTTCTAACATGCTTCCAATGTAAGTAATGGGGGACAAAATATATATTCCAGAGTTTATCTTAAGCTAATATGAGGCTTCAGTCTTTTTAGCACAAAATTCCCTCTTTGTTTTTCCCCAGTCTTTCCTTGCTGAGCTGCAGTGGAGGGATAGAAACACAAAGTCACTTACTAGATTTGACTACCTCAGACTACCTCTACCTACGCAGACGACCTCTACGTATCAGTTCCTGTATTTTCATCCATCTGATATTATGTGTTGGAACCAGAAAAGAAACAACGACCATCATCCCATTCTCACATCAACTTGACCTCCTCACCTCTCTGGGTTCTTGATCTCCTCTGTGACAAAGTTGAGGGTGTCCCATCCGGAGTAGGAGAACAAAGCTGAGTACAGAGCCAGAGCAATGTGTCCTGGATCCTGAGAGGAGCCTTCGAACAGGCCCTCGAAGTTCTGCGTGTGACCTGGAAAATGCAGTTTTTTAATTAATATGAAATTACCTGAAGAATCAGTTTCCATTCAATTTAAACTTTTGAATTAGCCAACAGCAGATGTCATGTATAAATGTGGAGGATTTAAGATGAAAGAGAAGGTTTTAGCACCTTGTCCGATCTTCACCAGGCCAGTGATGATGACAGCGATGAGGGCGATGACTTTGGCGTAGGTGAAGAAGTCCTGGACCCTGGTGCCCCACTTTACATAGGCACAGTTCACAAAGGTCAGCAGACCTAAGGGGGAAACAACCAAAGCACACACATGAATATGTGTATATTACTCACACACACACACACACACACATGCAGAAACAAATCCTTTAACAGTCACAGTGGATGACATTTGCTCTGTAAACTGCGTGGGTGCCAGCATGTTTCCATGTCAGCTTATGGCTGATTTAAGGAAGCGCTGCTGCTGACTCAAGCAGACTGGCCTGTTGTTTTTCAGATGAGGAAACAGCTGAGTGCAGCACATACAACCTCACACACACACACACACACACACACACACAAGCGCACACAGGTACAGTCGTGGAAGTCAGACAAATGTTAATGTTAAAAAAATGTTAAAAGCTATAAAGGAGTGTTGTGAAACCGCCAATCTATCCTACGACGTCGTATATTTCTGCTCGAGGTCGGAGATTTGTGACCATTTGTGACCTGAATGACTGCTACCTTTTCCTTATTGTCCTCCTTTGAGCAACATTGACGTACTTAGAAAACATGTTTTTGTGCTTCTCTCTGTGACGTGTCTCTCTCTCTCTGGCCTCTTATCAGCACATGATCCCTCCAAGTTTGCAAAAAAAAACAGATAAAAGCATTTCTTGTTGTGTAAATCGTTCTACAAGTCTCACTGATTAAACACATTCACCTGAAAACCAGCTGAGTGGACATGTTTTAGCTACAACAGCATCAAAGCGCTCCCACTCACAGACTGAACTTATCTCTCCACCCTGACCTCCACATCACCTAGACCTTTAAAGAAGAGACCAAAACAGGATCACGTCACTGCCCTCTCCTCCACGTTGACCACCGAAGCGGTCGCAGTGAGGGGACAAATCATAACACTATCATCTTCCAGCACGATGACAGGTAGAGGATCATAACAAGTCCGTTCCCGACAGGAGGCCCGGTCAAACACAACAAAAACACAACGCCCCGGACGGAGGCAACCGGCGATGAGCGATGGAGAAGGAGACTTTGCCACACAGAAGTAGAGACGTGGTGTGTTGACAGTGAAAGGTTAGAAGGGTGGGAGGTGTGAGATCGGGTTTGGGAGGCTGGCCGATTGGTAGTGGAGGTCAAATGTGGTCCAGATGTGAAGTGAAATGGAGCGCTTCAAAAACTCGTTCACCAACTGTGAACTCACGTGCAGATGTCCAGATGTCGACTGCTAAAAACCATTTAATTTCCATGTTATTAATGAGTGATTGAGGAGGTCCTAAAAAATATGATCTAGATTTGGTTCTTTCTTGATTCTGTGTAACAATGGTGTTTTCTTACTGCTGACTGATACAAGTTTAGATTTTTTTTAATTTATTTTTGTAAAAGTTATTTCTGTCACATAACTGTCGCTGACTTTCCCACTCCGCAAATGTCATTCATGTGAGATTTCCAAGTAGTAAATCTGCTTTTTTGATAATTTCTGCCAAGAAAAGAAGAACAGTACATGAAAATTAAAAGTCAATAATTATTAGATACTAAGATCTTTACTTATAATTCAAAAGAATGAGATATTATGTAAATATCTTGACTTACAAGTCAAGTTGGTTTAAAAGTATGAGATAGTAAGACTTTGACTTACCTTGTGATAGTTGTGAGAAACTGAACAATGACAAAGTAAGTCAAAATTCTGAGTTATTAAGTCAAAATTTTGAGAGAGTAAGTAAGAATTATGACACACTAAATGCAATAAATAACTAGTTAAAATTTTGACTTAAGTCAGTATAATGAGACACTAAATTATGAGATAGTGAGTCAAAATTTTGACATTGTATTTCATCAGTTTAACTTATTAAGTTAAACCTTTGACTTACTATTTCATCATTTTGACTTAGTAAGTCCATGAGTAACCATGGGTATTTTTATTTTTTATGATGCATACCTTTTCATCAGTTTTTTTTCCTGGCATAAATGGGCTTCCATAGAAATTGGACCAACTTCTGTTAAAGCTAACGTACGTTTTCACAAGAAGTTCTGCCTTGAGCTAAGAAAAAATAGGATGTAAAAATTAACTTTTAACAATGAGAGTATGACCAAAAGCTTGTCCTAATCTCAACTAAAATATGAAAAAAATTGGGGTACAGAGGGACTACAAAATCAGGTCTGATGGCATCGTTTCCGAGTCTCAGTCTCCCGGAGAGTAAAAGTCCTTCACTGGCAGGAAGCTTGACTCCTGTGCTGAGCTATCAGTAGCTAGTCAGTTAGCTTCTCAGGTCAGAGTCTCACTGCAGGACGGACTTTACCTCACAGCTATCAGCACTCTCAGCCCGCCTCGGGCACTGCTTATCGATGTGTGGCACGAGTGTGTATGTGCGTGCATGTAAGTGTGTGTTCGTGCATGCATGCCTTTGAGGCAGGCGGGTGGATGAATGACTAATATTTACTGCAAATCAGCACAATATGTATATTTTTTTATCTGGAATATCAGGGCTTGTCTGTAAGATATCACCTTAACAAGCTCTCTGCCTGTTTTCGGCTGCTCGGCTCAGTGTCTGGTTGCCCGAGTGTTGGTATTTCTTCGCCTCTGAAGTTGTGCTCGGTTGCCTCGGTGAGCAGTTTTGTGAATTTTCTTGTTAGTTTGATTGATTCAGTTTGTCAGCCTTGCTCTTTCTCAGTGCCATTGTGTTCCAGTTACCTCGGCAATCTGGGCCGCATCCGTACACAAAGTGTAGCTCTACATTTATGATGGTTTCTTGCTGTTCCCACAGCAAAAAACAGCTGTGACTCAAGTCCTCATGTGCGAGACACCATGCTAGGATTTCTAAATCAGCACTTATTATTAAGTAAAAAGGTTTTTTCCCTTACTCTTCCTAATCGCTGCTTTTAGGGGTTGCTTAGTTCCTCTTTCATGATGTCAGAGAGCTTTTCTGCTGCAGAGCTGCTGACTGCTGCAATAGTGTCACCGTTTTTCACTTCTCTAGTCTATAAAGCTCACGTGCCCACTTTCAGATGACAAACTAACTGTTGCAGACATCACTATTGTCTCTTAATATCACTTACTCACTCGTACACTGACTCATCTTTCTTCTCTCAATGTCGCACACACACACACTGACAAACACTCCAGATGTGTACTTACATATACAAGCAGCAGCCAGCAGCCTGTTAGCCGAGTATGGAGCTATACAGGTGGGGAAGATGGGCTGCATCATGTAGTTGGAGAACGTGATGGCTATGACGGCCTGGCTGGTTGGCTCGATGATCAGCAGCGACGTCCACAGACGAATGAAGGCCAGGAAGCCCCCGAAGGCCTCCAGGATGTAGGCGTAGGAGGCCCCCGACTTGGTGATGGTGGTCCCCAGCTCGGCGTAGCACAGGGCCCCGAAGACGGAGAAGATCCCTCCGACGGTCCACACCACCAGAGAGAGGCCGTACGAGGCGCTGTGGATGAGCACGCCCTTGGGTGACACGAAGATCCCCGAGCCAATCATGTTCCCCACGATCAGGCAGACCCCGTTCAGGAGAGAGATCTCCTTCTTCAGCTTCATGGACTCATCAGAGCCTTCAGACTTCACAGATGGGGGGCCGCCATTGGTCGCCTCTTGTGTCGGGGCGGGGCTGTAGGATGCCATTGTTCGTTGTTTATTTATTAATTAGGAAAGTTAGAAACTGTTTTCTGAACAAAATTTCAGCCACAAACGGAGAGTTCTTCGTCGTGATGCGAGACTGGAGACTTCAACTTTTCCCCCAGTTATCTGTGATCATCTCCTGCCATCTGTGGAGGCAACACACAAGGTCATATCAGTGATGCTGTTACCATGGAGACACAGACCCGTCACAGCATGCAGACGGCAAATACTTGTGTTGTTTCAATCCCGTCCAAATCTAGTCAAACAAAAACATATTTACATGCCACAGGCGCTAATGTGGGAACAAACAAAATAAAAACAAAAAAAATCACATAATACCACACTAGTGCGCTCGCTGCTGGATTTGAGGGCAGTTTTGTGGATTGGAGAGCCATTAGGCCGCTCAGCAAATGGCCTTTTAAGGTTGAGTGTATTGACAGAGCGCAAGGGAGAGGAGCAAACACGCCACATGCCTGAAAACACCAGCTCTTCATTAGTAACCATACGCCCAGCGGAGGAAGAATTACACACACTCAGAGCTGCCCGCCAAACCACCTACACGCACACACGCAGACTTTGAGGGCGTCAGCATAGTGGCTGGTCACATGCTTTCCAAAGTTCATCATCCTCAGCGTGTATGGAGTTTGACGATGAGCATGTTCATTCACCTTTTCTGCACGACCGGCTTCAATGAGTCAATGTCACTCTGCGTTAATAAACTCCAGCTTGACACAATCTAATGCACAATTTAATCAATTGTTAATGGAGTTTTGAGTGAGAAATGGCACGCTATGTCAAGGCCAAGACTGCAGAGATATTACATTAAGATTAAGAAAAAATTAGCGATCTGTTGAATTGAATTTCACTTTTGGGTGATTTAAGGGTGAAAAGGCATCTAAGCACCAGCATATATTTGGTTGAAAAGTGAACGTTGGATTTAACGGTTGTTTCCAGGTGTTTTCAGAGACTATCTGTAAGCTTTCCTACCTTCCAGCTGTTTCGTAAAACCTAAAAACTTTTCACACATAGGCTATCCAAGCAGAGCCGGGCAGAGTTTGATCAAGCAACCAAGAACTTAAGACTGTAGAAAAATGGAGCGTGGAAACACAGAAGCTAAGATTCAGATAGAAAGAACAATGAGGTGTAGAGGTGTAAAAATTGATCCCAAGATAGGAAACAGAAGACACTGAGTAAGTCAGTCAGTTGGAGAGATACAGAAGAGAGTCAGGCAGAGAAAAGATCATCAAAGCGAGCGCAGTAACATTCACTGCACCAGAAGTTAAGAATGAGCGTGTGAGGAGGAGGCAAGAGTCACTGAAACTGAAAACTTGCAGTTACCTTCAGGCAGCGCCGGCAGCAGCAGATCAAACAGCACGTGGGTTCATAGAAGAGCGACTGCAAAGGAGCAAGGACAGTAGATTGAGTGTCCCTGCGTGTGATCAAAGGCGTGCCAGAGACACTGAGGGGCAAGGCTCCTGCAGAAGAAGAGAGTGCAAGGTCCAGAAGCTGCTGATAAGTAGCCCTTCACGAGTTACTCAAGGTTACATCCTGGATCGAGAAAATCCTCTCAGCTCGAGTGTCTAGTGTGTAATGATTCAGTTCCTTTTTTTAAGGGGTTCATAAAACACTGATTACTAAAAATAACGTTTTCTTTATTATCACGAGGATGCAGTTTCTTTTACGGGAGTTTGAATTATGAGCTGAAAGATGACATTGAGATATCAGGGGAGGAATCACCTGGTTGCAGGATGACTACTACCTAAAAAAAACCCGGGGTATTCTGAAGATTATAATGAGGCTGAATCTAAAAGACCTCACTGTCAGCCTGAAAAGGCCTCTTTTAGTCACATGTCTAGTTTCATAGAGCACTCACTTGAATGGATGTCAAGGATGCAGCTACATAAAACAACAAGGCAGACGTGGAGTGACATTACAGGTTAATAAATGATAAACATCATTGAGCCTGGGTTGTAAACTCGACGCTCACTATCTTGTGTGAGCGGCTCTCCCGCGTGAATGATCAGGCTGTAAGCGGATGCAGTAGAGGAAACAGAAGCAGCGGTTTTACGGGGGGACACTCACCTTCTCCAGACGCGCCTCAGCTCCGTGTGTGTCGGTGGGTGGGTGGGTGTCTCCTCCTGGGTGTCCAACTTGACCGCAAATAATGTGTAACTTCTAATATGGTTCACCTCTTCGCGCTCTCATTGTCGTCTCTCTCCGTTACAGCCAGTGAAGAAGCCTCCAAGCCTTCGTTTCCTCTTGTTTTGACTGTGCTCTGTCCTCGGCTGATGGCGCTCGTGGCTTTTATACACGTGTGGTTTCTTACGCTTCACTACCAAGGAAACGGCACGAGGGTGGGAGGGGAGGGAGGGGGAACTTAATTGCCTCCCATTGTATTCTCCTGAGTGAGTTTCGCTGTGAAATTATATGGTTTTAATTCAATTATCGCGCACATCAAACAGGTGTTATCATCTGGAAATGAACTATTACCGGTGGTGCTTTGATAAATAGGTTATTACAGTGAAAATAACAGCAAGATAACGACTTAAGGAATATTATTATATTGTAATATTATTTTATAATAATAAAAAAGAAGTATTCAGATCCTTTACTATGGTAAAAGTACGAATACGACACTGTGAAAATACTTCACTGCATTCAAAACCTTAGAAGTATATAAGTAAGTAAAAGTACTCATTGTGCAGTAAAATGTTCCCTGTCAGTATTTTATTTTATATCTGATGTTTGTGGATTAATATTACTACTGCATTAATGTGCATGTTGTATTTTACTGTTCAGATGTCTACGGTTGAGCTCCTTTAACTACTTTATATAGTGTTGGTAGTTTAATCTACAGCAATGCATCATGGTCTATAAGGTCATATGTTGTGAGAAACACGTATCTCTAGAAAGTCAAGTTTCCAACAGAAAAACTGTTTTCAGCTTTGTGGCTGTGCATTTTCCAATTTATTTATCTCAAGAAGTAGAAGAATTTTCTCAACGTATAAAGAAACATTTAATCCTTCAGTTTATCAGAAAAAATCAAAATCACCAGATTTGGATATATATGGTTTTCACTGGACAGGAAGGGTATGAAAAATCTGAAAAGTAACTGAAGCTGTCAGACGAATGTAGTAAAAAGTACAATATTTGCCTCTGACATGTAGTGAGTAGAAGTATAAAGTAGCATTAAATGGAAATACTCAAGTAAAGTACAAGTACCTCGAATTTGTACTTAAGTACATTACTTGAGTAAATGTGCTTAGTTACATTCCACCTCTGATGAGTTGTAAACTCACTATTAGGTACCAAAGACACACTGTAAGTCAATAAAGTGATTCTTAATAGGGTCTAAAAATGTGTGAGTGGTAGACGGAAGAAGTGTTTAAAGTGATCCTCCACTGATCTGCATTCATAAATCTCTCTTAAATCACTCTGTGAAAGATAAAAATTCTCGGGATTTGCTTGCAAAAGTTGAATCTGTCTCCACATAACAGAAAAACAAGTCTAAAGTACCCACATTTAATAATATAAATTAAGTAAAATTGAATAAAAACAAACAGGGGCAAAGGGGGATCAGCTGATGCTCATTATTTCTGTGCAGGATAAAAGATAATAATAATGTAATAAAGTGTAAAATAATGCAAACTAAATATTGAGTATTTGCTGTCACATGATCTTACTTGTTTGATGGATGACCAAACTATGGACCTCAGCTCCCTCTTGTGGATATTAAAAATACTGAAGGATATAGTGTCTCTCTCAAGTGGAGTTCACACTGACTTCAGCAGGCCTTTTTTAATCACCCAGGGTGATGTAACATCAGTACAAAGCAGTTTCAGTTTAGTTTATGGTTATAGTTTATGGTATAGTAATAGTTTTATTAACTCAAGAAGCCTCATTGAGGTCAAGTTCGCTTTTACAGAAGAGACCTGACAACAACGTCACGCAAGAGTCACACACAGATACACTAATTAAAACAATAAAAACTATCATTATTAAGACATAGAACAACTAGCAGAACTTTAAAGTTCCTCAGAGGGACCTGTGCTTTTTTAAATTCATAACAGGAGAGTTAAGAAAGTATCTGAAGGAACTTTAATCTACTCTCAGTTTCTTCACAGTGGTGTGTAAATTACTGAAAGTTTGACCTACACTTGTACAGAGTGTAAAAGAATACCTACATTATTTTGTCCATAAAAGCTGCTCTCCTAACCGGTTCGTCCCAACAATAAGCTCAGTGCAATTTGTGACTCATTAAAAAAGCAGGACAAAAAATGCCTCCTGAAACAAAACGTCAAATATCTGTAACACTTTGCTTTAAGTCCACCTATTTAGCATTTATAAGCTGTATACAAACATTTAATAAATTGTTTAAACACACTATAATGTAGTTGTGCCCAGCTACAAGGAGTTTTAAGTGTTTATTAATGTACAACATTTGTCAACAACTTTTCCTATGAGGACATACAGTATTTTATATTATTAGACTTATTAGATTATTATCATTCATTATGATTACAGCAGCCTCCATTTATGGTTGTCCACATGATTCATTCATTCATTTTCATTCAACCTTTATTTAAATCTTGAGGAATCTTTGAGGACATGCCCTCATTTTCGATGACGTCGAGAGTACAACTTAAAACGGAATAAATACACACAAAAAATAACTTACAAGAAAACAAACAGACAACAACAGAACACAGTTAAAAACAGTTACATTCAAGAGCGGAATAGTTTGTAATCATGGTTTTAAATTGACCTATAGGTACAATTGTATTAAGTTTTAATGTGCGTTGTAAAATGTTCCAGGTGTGTGCAGCNGCAAGTTGCCATTAAGGGCTTTATAAATTAATAAAGCGAGGAGTTATATTTGTAGACAAATATATTAATAAATAAACCATTTATTAAATGTTTATATACTGCTTATAAACACTAAATAGGGGATTTTAAGTTACGTGTTACCCATTATTGTTTTCTGAAAGTGTATATAACACCTATTCCTATGTTTTACAGATTTTGCTTCATAAGCAAATACAAACAATTCTCTGATAAGCAAATCTTGAAAAAATAACAACACTTCTTTGTCTATACTAACTGGTTTAGGGATGTAGTCTCATTCCAGTTGAATGACAGCTGTAATCACCAAAGTAACCTTAATTAATGGCCAGTGTGGGATAAACAACTTCTTTGTCTTCCAAATGGTTGTTGGTTCTTCTTTAATTGTAGGTTAAATATACATATCACATGACCTTTAACACTTCAAAAAAACTTTTGCCCTTCCCACTGAAGATGATTGATGTCTGCAGAGAGTTGATTAATGCTCATTGATGAGTGATAAATGTGTTGCATGTGATCAGAGCCTGCAATCATCCCCATCACACCTGTGGACTTTTGTATTCGCCTCCACCTCCCTGCGTCTTTCTTAAACTGAAAACTATTAAAATGACTTTTCTTTTTTCTTCTTCTTTCTTTTTTTTTTGATTGAGACACGTCCCTTGTCGCCCACGAACGCATGTGGACAAACTTCTCACACATGGCTCCTTTCACTCCTTTTGTCCCACTCCCTGCCCTGAGCATTCTTTTCCTTGGTTACCGGTTGTCATGGTTTCGGGAGCCCCTGTAGGCTAAAAAACTGGAGGGATTAAAGGCGGCCATTTTGGGGACAGCTGGGCCAGGTTGGTCCCTGTTGCCCCCTGTCCCGCTCCCAGTCACTCTGGGGGGAAGAGGGGTGGCATTGTGTGAGGATTAGAGCTTCCTGTGTGTCAGCTCATTACATGGGGTGGGAAGAGGGGAGGGGGAGTACAGGGGTGAGGGGGTGACGGGGTGAGGGGGTGAGCAGAAAGAGTGAGGGAGAGAAATGAAAGAGAAAATGAAAGAGAGTGCGTATGAAAGAGCGTATGACACAGAGAGGGGAGGGAATGGCAAGGGGGGGAGGGAGGGAGGTGGCGGCCTCTACAGCTGCACCCTCAATCACACTCATACAGGCTCTGATTATCCTTTTCACACATACATACACACACACACACACACACACACACACACAGTACTGGGGAACTGAAACATATTAAAAGACATTGAGGGCAAAAAAAAGGCAGAATTAGGAGACAGCTAGCCCAGCGCCCCAGACAAAGGACCCCCCGATCCAGACACACAGAGAGCTGGAACAAACAAGCGAAAACTGACCAACAGCGTACATGCAGGCGCACACTGAATAAGAGTCATGCAAACAGAATACTTAAACAGATAAATGAATTCACAGAGAAGCAGGCTTAAACTGAACCCAGACAAAAAATACAAGCCCCCCCTACCCCTAAAAAACCACAGACGAGCAACAAACAGGTCTCCTCTTCACATCGCCATTGTTTTATTTATCTTTTATACATCACATGGGAAGCATGGGAACATATTTTGTCATTGCTACAAAAAAAAGGGTTTACAAAGGGTAAAGCAAAGCATACAAACACTAAAATGGGCTAAGCAGGAATGCAGTGAGTGTAGACAATTTCTGCAGGAGCAGAAAACTCTCAAGTGCTTTGAGAGAGGAGAGCAGGGGGAAGAGGAGGGGGAAGGAAAGATAAAGGAGGGGGAGTTATAACGGCTCATCCTTGTTGTTGATTTGAACCTGCAGATAGCGTCGGTCAACAACAAGAAAGACCATTTTACAATCATCAATATGAATAAGCTGCTAGCAGAGTTTACAGCTATAAGTACATGGACTGTTCACAAAGGTACTGATAATCTAACACAATCATCGCCATCATTATTATTCTCAACATCATCATGGTTATCATCATTGCTAACGTGTGTTTGTTTAAGTCGATGTTTCGGCAGCACGGGACACAGTGCAACTCACAGTGCAACTCAGCACATCGGAAACATGCTTTCAGCAGCATGGCATTAAAAAAAAGGAATGAAGAAAGTAACAATAAAAAGGCATAAAATGTAACCGCAGCTCATATTTACAAACATTGGCCATTACTAATTTGGCCTGTTTTGGTATGGAGTTCATCTTGTAAAATTCTGGACCGTCCTCTTATTCAAATCAGCTTATACAGTATGTGCTGAAAAAGGTGTCAGCCAAAAAAAGCGCAAACAATTAATTCTCATTGTGACAAGTCTACGAAGTGTGTAAGATAAGGCCTCACTGTGGTCTTTGAAATACAAAAATACATAGCTAAAATACTACATTCACAAATCTCTTGTAATGTTACTACAATACAAACTAGACCTATCTGCCTAATACAAAAGGTAAACATGAATTAGAATTAATATCTCTACAAAACAAATCTCATTCTATTAAAAAAATACATTCCCTTGTCAGGACCCTTTAAAGACTGACTGCAGCCATTTAACGACGCTAACTCTTCTACACAGTAGTGTCCATAGGCTCGTCCGCTGCGCTAGAGACAACACTGATTGGTAGAGGATCTGTGCTGTCACCTTTCTCGGGGGATTTAGCCAATCCCTGCTTTTCTTCCTGCTGTCCCTGGTTCTTATTGGCTGAATGTGAACTGCAATCCTCCGCAGTGTCATTGTCATTGGTTTGAGCCTTGGAGGGGGTAGTGGTCAACACTCCAGGGTGAGTTTTCATATGCCCCTGTTGATGGGAAACACAACATAATGATAATTTACAAACAAGTCCAGAAGAATGAAAATGTATTGTAACTTAAATATCTTCAAAATCATTGCCTTTTGACTCAAGAACAGTCTAAATCCACAATATCTTCAACCCTTACCTTAAGTCCGCTACGGCTGGCATATGCCTTTCCACACTGGGAGCAGCTGTAGGGCTTGTCTGGGCGAGGAGGCTGGGTGTGCAGTGCTGGTGCTGGGACAGAGGGCTCTGGTTCCTCTGAAGGCTTTTCTGGCACACTGTAACCCTCCTCCGTGAGAGTGTCCTTCTTCGGCTCTGGATCCAAGACTGGCAAAGGCTCTGTGGGTGTGGTGGTCTCACTCTTGCCTTTGCTTTGGACAGCATCTCTCTCTTGTGCCTCCTGTGGTACACTGCCACAGGCCTCTTCTGCTTCAGGGATAGCTTTGGGGCTGGCAGGTGGGGTGAGTGCAGGTAAAGGATTTGCAGATGGGGGTTTGGGGTTAGAATCAGGACTTGTGGTAGGTTTGTCCATGGAGCTGGCTTCATCATTATTAACCCCTCTATGCGGCATATCATTTTCTACTCCAGGCTTCGAAACACAGAGGGAAAGAGGGGTGTCATCTGCCTCTGCGTCTCCATTCACTACAGCTGAATGAGAACTAGCTAAGGGTGCTTTGAAAGGGCTGGTGCTGCCCGGGTCAGCATGGGTCTCCTCCTCAGAGTACATGGAGCCGTTCATGGGGCTACCATCAGCTAGGGCGTTGTCTCCCACACGCAGGGGGTCCTCGGATCCCTCCGAGGGGGGATTACGGGTCAGGGGTGAGCTAACACTGGGTGTTGAGCCCTCTGATTCCTCCGTCTTCACAGAAGTGGCATCAGCAGCTGTGGATTGCTTAGAAGTGGACCCTGAGTTGAGAGCATCAGTTTGAGACTTGGAGGTTGTTGTTAAGGCAAGAGGAAGGAGTTGTTGTGAGTCAGTAGAGTCATTCTCCCCATCATTGAAGACGTCATTCTGCGTTTCTGCGCCATCTTCAGGAGGCATATCTTCATCAGGTGGTATTTGCCCTCCTAGGTGCAAGCGGATATGATGCTGGAGAACCAAGGCATTGGTGAACTTGCGTGGGCACAATGGGCAGGAGTTCTGGGCACGGGAGTTGGCTGGTCTTGCGCGGTGAGTGGCCAGGTGGGCCCTAAGGCTGCCCTTCGTGGAGAAGGAACGACCACACAGCTTACAAGGGAATGGGCGCTCTCCCAGATGTGTGGCCTGGTGCAAACGCAGAGCTCTGGGGCAGCTGAGGACACGCAGACACACTCCACACTGATTAGCAGCCTGCGCGGTAGGCAGAGAAGGGGTAGTCGTGGTAGTTGTAGTGCCAGAACCTGAGACTCCCTGGCTGGTCACTAGACCAGCAGCATTGGCACTTGGGCTCAGGCCGAGAGCAGCCAACATTTCCCTGCGATAGGCACTGGAGGTGGTGGTCAGGTCATGACCGTGTGTGTCCCCGTTTGCTTCAGCAGAGGTTTGTGAGGAAGAAGAGGCACCTCCTTGTGGCTGCTTTTCGAGCTTCTGTACCAGGCGCTGCAACTTGGAGGTGTCTGAGGTCTGGGTAGAGGTGGTGGGAGAGGATGAAGAGGGGGAGGAGGTTGATGGTTTGGGGAAAGGTGGAAAGGGGAAGGGTAGCTGATGAGGTGAAGTGAGGTGAGAGGTGGATGGGTGGCCTGGGGGCCGGAGAAGTGCAAGGTGGTGAGGGGAGGTACCTCCAGGGAAGAGAATCTTGGGGAGGTGGGCCAATTGGGAGTATGGGGAGGTTGTGTGGAGGGCGGAGTGAGGAGGTGTGTTTTCATCAAATCGCTGCTGCTTTGCTCCTTTGAACTGGCTGCCCATGGAGGAGGAGGAAGATGAGGACGAAGAGGAGGAAGGCAGTACAGTGCTAGATGCGCCAGCAGCTGCTGCAGCCGAGGCTCTGTTCAGCTGCAGCAGTGAATGGGCTGTGGACAGCAACGCCATGTCCACTGAGGGGGGCAGAGGTAGAGAGGAAGGCGAGGGCCGAGTGGACGCACCAGACAGGAATCCTAAAGCCATGTTCTCTGTCATCCCGGGAATGCTTCCTTTCACTCCGTTAAATGGCTCGTCATCATCAGCCCGCCGTTTTCTCCTTCTCTGGATGGCAGCGGGGGCAGAGCCACTCTGCGTTTGCTCCGACAGCGCTGGGGGCAGCAGGGAGAGGGACAGCTCTGGGTTCTGCTCTCTGTGTCGCAGGAAATGGGCTTTGAGGTTCCCTCTGGTTGTAAAACGGCTCAAGCAGACTGGACATTGGTATGGCCTTTCGCCTGTATGTGACCTCAGATGGATCTGGAGTGATGAATCGCTGCTTAACACCTTCCCACAAAAACGGCACACATGTTGAGGGCGTCCTGATGAGGAGGCAGAACCCAGAGAGGAGCTGGGCTGGAGATCCTGGGAATGGCTGGTGGTAGGAAGGGGAGGAGTCGGGAAACTGATACCATTGCTATGACCAAACGAGGAGGTGTTGGATGATTTCTCGTGGAGGTAGCGTGGCGGTAGGCCCAATGACAAGGACAGAGGGTGTAGGGAGGCAACAGAGGAGCTGATAGTGGATGAAATAGATGAGGAAGATAATGAGGAAGAGGTAGAGGAGGATGGAGCTCTGCTGCCATTCACATGTGAAGCACCTGATTTGGAGACGGATGGCTGGGGGAAGAGGGAAGATGGAAGGCCTGTCAAAAGCGATGAGGCTGTGGTTACTGGCGTGGCAGTGGAGGGGTGTGTTGGTGATGAAGATGCTGCTCCTGTAGACTTCTGGTTGCTGTCTGCACCACTGGCCTGTGTGTTATTATCTTGGCCAAAGACAGCCCCTCCAAGCCTAAGAACGTGCCTACAGATCTCCTCTGTTATCTGCATCTGGTGGATTTGCCTCTGCTGTAAAACCCTCAGCTCCTCTAGAAGTACCGCCAGGGTCGGTGGCACCTGGATCTGTCCCTGCTGCCCCGGAGAGCTTGAGGCCTGCTGCTGACTGGGACTGGAGCTGTCGCGGTGAGGCGGCACACACTGAGAAGACGAGGAGGAGGAAGAGGAGGAGGAGGTAGTGGTGGTGGCTGAGCTGCCCATTGGTGGGGAGGTCATGGTGGAGTGAGAGTTTCCTTGGTGGGACAGGCTGTGGGAACCTGAGGTTTGACCCAAGGGAGGAGGTGAGTGAGTCTGGGATGACAGTGAGGGGTGAGGAAAGTCTGGGGAGAGGGAAGAGTGAGTGTTTGGGAGGGAGGTGGTGAAGGGGGCGATGTGGCTGGGCCAGTGGGGAGGAGGCGAGCTCTCGCTGGGTAAGGAGGGCGCGTGGAGCCCACCAGGGGATGGGCGAGGGGCCAGAGGCGGCTGGCAGTCTTGGAGAGAGGTGGGGGATGAGGAGGAGGACCCTGATGAGGTCACTTCTGAGCCAAGAGATGTGGACGGTGACTTCATGCCCAGGTGGTCATCTGAGGATTGACAGAAAGAAGGAGAATAAGAGCTTTTTTAATTCTTTACATTTACTTCCTCTACTTCCTGTTTCCTTGCAAGGACGTTATTATGCAATCTCCAGTATCAGCCCAGATATCTAGGTATGTAAATTCATTAAAACTTTATGCTTCCGTTACAGTGTGTTTATTTCATTGCTTCCAGTTATTGTTTACAAATTTAGTTTGCAAATTTGTGTGCATACCAGTTATGTTATGTTATGACTTCAAAAGAAATGCCTGTAAAGAAAATGGCCTTGGACAACAAAAATAAACAAGTGAAAGAAACTCTGCAGTCTATGAGTCTTTGTAATGTCTTGTCTCAATCTGTGCTCTCCGGAGCAAAACTCCTCAAACATCTTGCACACACAAAAAAGCTTACAGACCACCTTGCTGCTATGGCAACACATTTTAGAGGACAATGGGCATCACCAAGACAACCCATAACCCCTCTTAACCCACCCCCTCCCTACAGCAGTTACGTCTTTCATCTCCCTATTCACCCATCCCCCCTTACGTCACAGTGGAGGTCAAGGGTCAGGCCACGCTAAGGGTTCTGGGCACTGTCCAGACACTCTGATTGGTCAACTAATCTGACCTCTGCTGCTCAGGGGTCAAATTCTTTCAGAATCTTGAGCACAGAGTGAGAAAGAGTAAAAAGAAAAAGAAGGGGGGAGGGTAACAACAATGGAGAGACAAACTAACTATTCCCTCCTGGAGAGATATAGTGATGGAATGAAAGACTGTACCTCTGTGAAATTCCTTCCCTGTGACTTTTAAACAAACCTGAATCTGCAGGAAACACAAAAATAACTCCCAGGCTTTATTTTCATTTGTTGAAGTTTACCTGCAGAGACTCTTAGGTGCATGCACTTGAAGATATAACCCATTGCAACACAGAACAAGTGCAAGAACAATCTCTCTATCGCCTCTGAATCTTTTTTTCTCATCCATCTGAGCCCCCCCCCAAGTGTGTAGGGGTATACAGTCAATAGGGCTGGGGGGCGAGAAAGAGGGAGAAAGAAAGGGGAGGGAAGTATTGAGAAGGTGGAAAATGGGGGAAGAGGGGTGCATAGGAGAGAAAAGCATGGACGAAGAGCAAAAGAAGAAGAGAATAGAAGGGTGGAAGATTAATCTTTACCAAAAACACTGCCTTCCCTTCCCCCCACCCATGCACCTTATTGTTAACAAATAAGAGAGTGCTCTATACTAATCAAAGACCTCCAGCAGTCAGCGCTGAGCAGCCTGTTGGTTTCCTAGAGGACAAACAGCACATGAAAATGGCCACAGATGTATGTTAGTTAATCCTACTCTATTCACTTCACAGGGACAAGTTTATTGGCCCCGACCAAAGTGCCAAAGGCCTCCATTTAGTGGGGCCCATTACAGTGAATGACAAAGCAGGAGAGGTTTCTTTGGTTGACAAACTTAGATCTTAAACTTTTTAGTCTGTTAAATCAGGTGCGTTTGTGTGGAACGTGGCCATGCATAAATAAAGTTGTAAAAATGACAGAAATCAACTAGAAAACCACACAATAAATGTACAAGTCATGTTAGTCTAAACCCGAACTTTTGCTTTTGTTAAGTTCTTTGAAGATTTTAAGACTCTGAGAGTAGAATTCATGCAGTGATGAGCACCATTAGCTTGCAGGATGGTTGAACTCTTTCCAGAAATTCAAGACAAAAACGCATGCACACTCCTAAAGATGTTTTCTCACCGTGAGATAGCAGCCTTGGGCCCCCCGGATCCGCGTTAACGAGATGCTGGGGTCGCTTCTGCTTCCGGCGTGACATGATTCACGGCGAGTCAGACAGAGAGGGGGGCATCAGTCGGTTCAATGGCACCGGGCACGTTTTTTGCGCACTTGGAAACGCTCCTGAAAGCATCCAAGCATCCAAAGTTCAAAAGTCGCTCAACTCCCGCAAGCCCTGGGATAAAAAGGAAATTTCAAAAAATGTGTGTGATCACTTCTAAGTATAAAAAGAGCGTCTTTTTTTACGGAAGAAAGTAAAAAAAATAGGACATATTGGTGTTTGGAAATCCGCAGGTCTGCACCGTGTCATATGAAGCTGCCGTGAGAGCGTGTGTGTGGCTGTTTTCTAAAGTCTCTTCTCCCCCAAAAAACTTGTCCAATTTGCGCCCCTCCTCTCCCACTGCTGCCCCGCTGCATGCACATACAGGGAACACACACACACACACACATACAAACACACACACACACACGCTATACACACTCACACACACAGAACCACTCCTTGTTCTTCAATGATATTTGCATTTCAATGGCGTGTAACACACAGCCTCCCTGGTTCTCTCTTTCTCTTTCTCCCCCAGCTTTATTTTTTCTTTACACACTCACGCAGCAGCTATAAACTTTCAATAAAACATGACAATTAGGTGTCAAAGCCGTTGGATGCATATAAGACAAATTTAAATAGGACTTAGAGTTGGATATTCTGCTAAAGATGAATGTTTTTATCATTCCTGGAGGAGAATAAAACCGTCATGGAGCAAATTAAGATGCAATAATACACTCAAAAAACTGCTGGGTTAAAAAATAACCCAACCTTCACCCAGCTGCTGTAACTATGGGACAGAACACGCGCTGGGTTTTACCATTTAACCCGGAATGCTGGGTTGTTCATTTGACCCAATCTAGTGGTTGAAATTAACTCTATTGCTGTGTTAAATATTACCCATATGCTTTTTCCTGTTTCATTGCCTTGCTACTTTTATATTAAATAAATAATAATAATAATAATAATAATAATAATGATATAGGTATATTATATAATAATTATTATTGTTGTGTAATTTATAATAATTTCCCATAATCGTACAAACACACACTATACAAAAAGAGGCCACTGTAAATGTGCATTTAATGACATTTTATTAATTTTTGGCAAAAGGAGTTACACTTTAAGTTCTTTTTGTAAAAAAGTGGGGGGTCTGAAGACTTTTCCTCCTCTGTAGATGGATGGGGGAGCAGTTGGCAGGACCCTCGAAGCTCTCTCACCGTTAGCAACTAAACTATTTGAACACAATACATAGTGTTGCATTAACATTTAAATAATATGCTATATATAACAATTGATATTTCTGAAGCAGTATTTTTGACTTTTCTGCCCTGGTATCGATCAGCAACTATAAGTGTGTTGATTGATTATACCATAACGTTACACCACGGGAGATTCCCGCATATGTAACGTTAGCTATCTAACGTCAAGATAAAAATGTGCAGCAGACAATAAAGCCAGGAGACCGCTACACATTAAATTGGAAAATTCAAAAAGGCTGCAGATATATCGTGGTTATCAGCTAACATTATAGTGATGTTGAAGTTAGCTAGCTAGCGTCTAGTAAAAAATTGCTGGCTAGTTAATAAATGTCACAGTATAAAAACCACTAAACACCCCCATGATCCCAGATTGTATTTTTACAGTGAAATGAGCTTAAGATCATGCTGTTACCACAACTTATTAAAAATATAAGTATTCATATTAACCTACCACAAAATCCGGTCCACTGTGTGTTGTGCGAACCTCCAACCGCAAGAGAAGGATCCAGAAAGTTAGACAAAGAAAGAGCGGGAAAATTAACCATGAACCGGCAGTTGGGTCAAAGTAACCCAATCAACTGTTCAGCTGCAAATGAACCTCTTACAACCCCTTTGACCCAGCATGAGCAACCCAACAGTGTGTTTACAGTACCCTAAACAACCCAGAATTATAACCCAGCATAATGAAATCAACAATGTGTTTACAGAAACAACCCACCACTTTTTTGAGTGCATGTCTAAAAGAAGTCTAACAGGTGAGTCATCAGTCTGTTTAGGACCCCCAGGTGTACTGCAATACTGTGTAATTCTCAGCAAGGTGGATAAATAATGAATCACAGCCATAATAATTGACTAGCAGGTGGTTTCCATCAGCAAGAGTCAAAAATCCGTCTTCCCAGTGGTGTTATTGTGCCGGATGAGGAGTGAACAGGCGATATTTCTACCCTTTGATTTCCATAGGGCCAATTATCAACAACAGTGCAGTGAGTGGCCGTTGTGTGCAAGTGGGGCCACACAGCCATTCCACATGCATGCATGTATTTCGTGTGTTATTATCACCAAGCGCATAACACACACACACCCACCCACCCCCTAAAAAAAAGCATCTTACACTGGAGCTCTATTTAAAAGGCAGAGAATAGATGGGAATCTTTGACAATGGCGTGCTGGACACAGTTGAGTGAGCATCTCCCCTCTCTCACTATGAACCCCCGGATCCACTGCTGCACAGCACAATGCCCCTCTTTCACCCCCCGCCTTTACTCCTGTACCACGTGGAGAAATGGATAAAAGAGGGAGAGAGAGAGAGAGAGAAGTGGGAGGAGGTGGAGGAGGAGGAGGAGGAGGAGGCCATATTTAAGTAGGTGTCTCATGTTATACATATATCCACTTAGAGGCTGCGTAAGAAAATAGGGCACGATTTGATGTTGGGGGAAATAACTGCCATGTTTATTTAAAGTGTTACAGTTTGAGCTGCTTATGAAAGCGTTTGACTTCATCCAGGTTCATTAGCATCACCTGGAAAACAAAGTATAGGTATTATCAGCATATAAATACCCACAGTAAAAGTACTCAATATGCAGAATGGCTCAGAAGAAAAACTATAGTCTTAAATAGGTCTCAAACTGAGTTTTTTATACATGTTGTAGGTTATTTTTTTCAATATCTGAAGTAAAGCTTTGAGATTTTACTATTGAGAGTTTGAGTTGCAATCAGCCAATCAGGTTACAGTATTCATTCAGCGTCACCTGCTGCCACCTGCAGAGGGAAGGACTAACTGGTAGGTTGAGTAGCCTATCTACCGAAATTAACCGTAAAAACAACCTTTTTTCCCGTTCAGGTTAGGGTATTAAGTTGAACAGAAAATATAGCTTTTAAAGTCGAAGTCAGTTTTTATCAAAAGCAGCCGTTGAACAGAAAGCTAAGTTAACAGTTTAGCCTGAGAGCTCATCACTTTACCTGCTAGCCGGCTAATGCTAACATCAAATGGAAGTTGATGTATGCTAACATGAAGCTAGCTAACTATGTAACCTTCATACAACCAAGCTATGATATTTGGAGTAGTTAGTATTTCCTTGTCTAGTATTTTTCTCACTGGTAATTTGAAATAGATTAACATTAGAGAGTCAAAATTAAAAGTGAGTTCTCATAGTTAGAGCGGCTACAACTTATAATTATAGAGATGTCAATAAAAACACTATTTGATATGAGTTTACTAACTAAACTAGTTAACCCTACAGAAAATAAAAGCTTTTGACAACCAGTGGGTGGCCTTTAAAGTTTTTGAAGTTTAACTAGAATAAAGTATTGAAATGTATCTGTTTGCTCTCAGTTTTAGGATTAAAGAGGACTGAAAGGCAGAGTTAGCCCAGTATTTATTCTTTATCTGTTTCTTTGATAATATCAGGAGTCAAAGTATTGCCTCTAGAGCTGCAGCAATTAGTCGATTAATCGATTAGTTGTCAACTATTAAATGAATCGCCAACTATTTTGATAATCGATTAATNNGGCTTCTCAAATGTGAATATTTTCTGTTTTCTATAGTCCTCTATGACAGTAAACTGAATATTTTTGGGTTGTGGACAAAACAAGACATTTGAGGACATCACCTTGGGCTTTGGGAAACAGAGATCAACACTTTTCACCATTTTCTGACATTTTATGCACCAAACAACTAATCGATTAATCGAGAGTGATCGACAGATTAATCAATAATGAAAATAATTGTTAATTGCAGCTCTAATTTCCTCTATGATGTCTGATTGTGACCAATATAATGTCTTACCCCAAGAAAAATGATGGGAATGGAAAACTTTAATTTATACACGCAAACATTTGAAATATTTACTCCAAATCTGGTGATTTTGAGTCCCCAAATTTCACAAAACAGGACTTTGAATTCTTGAACCCTCCTAAAATGTGATGCCCACGAGAGTGTGATGTGTGATAATCCCCTACACACACTAATTTAAAAGCCTCTTGGTCCCAAATTGATTTTTTATTTGCTTTAAGGTCTTTAAAACTCAAAATGTATGTTATTACTTCACTGAACCTTCATTCAGTGACTTGCCTATTGCGCTGATCTCTGCTACTGAAATGTTACTGTACTTTCCACAGTCACGGCCATGTCTCTCTGCGACGACACACTCCTGTGTAACTTCCCAAAGTGTCGAACCAAGCTGAGCGGCTTTGCCTGGGTCACAGCTTGCTCGCATGTTTTCTGCGAGCAGCACGGGTCCGGTGAATTCAGCCGCTCCCCCGCCATCTGCCCGGCCTGCTCCTCTGCGCTGTCTGGGAAGCTGGACATCGTGAGGACGGAGCTGTCGCCGTCTGAGGAGTACAAAGCCATGGTGCTGGCGGGTCTGCGACCTGACATAGTTCTGGACATCAGTGCCCGTGCTCTGGCCTTCTGGAGCTATCAGGTCAAATATCTTTCTTTATATGAACACAGTGTAGCTCTGCATCTGCGAAACAAAGTCAGTCTGGTTGTCTTCTCTTTTCCCATGAAACACCCAGCTTGTCAGTCTCTCTGTGAACAGGTCCATCAGGAGCATATGTATCAAGAGTACAGTCTGTCGCGGGCCGAGGCACAGCTGAAGCAGATGGAGAAGGTGTTGACCCAGCAGAACCAGAGCAGAGAACTGGAGCTCACCGCCATGAGGGGGGAAATCTCCTCCCTGAAGAAAGTAAACTACAATTCTTAAACTCAAGTGCACATTCATGAAGTCACTTCTGTTTTCAAATGCCAAAATTATTTGGTTAGTCCACTTTGGGTAAAAATAGCTTCAGCATGCCCCCTGACCTGCTAAGAAATGCCGTTGCCCCACTGTAATGCATTACACCCGAGATTAGATTGTACAAAGGGCCATGAGGGGGAAGTGACAGGTCCATGGTCATTATCTCTCCTTCTTTCTTGACCGTAGATGATGACGAAGTAGAAATAGGGGCAGTAAACCTCATGTTTTCCATTTTTATCTGTGCTTATGACCCTGAAATCTTAACTTTTAGATACACATGGTGATTTTAGTTTGGGCTTAAGTTCAGAAGAATATACAGAAATGTATAAAATCTGGTTTCCTTCAGGTGATGGAGGAGTATAAAAGGAAGTACAGCGAGGTGTCCGAGAGGCTGATGGAGAGGAACAGGCAGTACCAGAAGCTACAGGGGCTGTACGACTCTCTGAGGCTGCGCAACATGGTGGTGGGTGTGGGGGAAAGAGACACGCTGCCACAACCAGGACATCACGACTTCAACACCGGTAAGAACGGTAATTTGAGCTTATACGATTGCCTTTACAAGTTTAAAGGTGCACTCTTTAAATAACCAACGCTTGGTCTTTTTGAGAGAGGTGGAGGTAGATTGTAAATGATCAGGTTACCAATTCTGTCCTTCCGTTTACACCACCGTTTCGAAATCGTTTAAAACTTGCTCTTTATAAACAAGAAAAATCAAGAGTAGGAAGTTTTATATGTAAAGTTTCCATTTCCAATTATTGGTTTTCGAAAATGTGGAAAAAACGTTTGAATGCTGACTTGCTGACAAAGTTTTTTGATGTTTAAAAGGTACAGATGTCATGAAAAACTTCAAGATTTTTATACTTTATACTTTATATTAAATAATATACTATTCAAATGTGAACAGTACTATCAGTGCTGAGACAATTAATCGATCGTTAATTAACACACTGATGGTGAGAATAGCAGCGTCTCTTTAAAATAATATTAACCTTTAATATGCAGTAAAATATCACTTTCATTCATTACTGATGTGTTTTTCTGTCTCTGCCCGACAGTTGAATGCTTTTATTAAATGAGTTGTCGCGTTGTGCCGACACTGATTAATGAAAATAGGAAGGAAGCACAGAGAGAATAATGTTAAATGGCACAAAGGGAGACACAGCTGTAGGTTTTTGTCCAGAAGAAGTGGTCATCAAGAAAGAACAGTAGGAGTAATGAGCTGATTGTCTATGTAAGGGAATTTTACTCAGTATAACAATGAGGGACATCCGTCAACCCCCTGTGTCTCACCCAGGGGTGGCTCAGCAGGCAACTCCCCAGAGAAGCCCTCAGTTCCTCTCAGCGGGCCACGACGGGGACAGCAGATTCTTCTCCTGCCTGGAGGCTGACGGAGCCAAGACCTTCTTCCAGTTCAGCTCCCCCGCCAGGGAGAAAGGCCGGCCCTTCATCAAGAAGCACTGAGACGGGAGCAGGTTTCACAGTGACTGTGGCACATTAACTACATTTATTTTCACAAGTTAACAAAGTGTTGTTTTACTATTAGTTTAATTGGCAGTGTTTGCCCTGAGTGCATTTTTCTAGTATTTATTGTAATTTTGAACTACTGGACTCAAACTAGGAGTGAAATCCAATGTTCAACTTTCGGTCCTGGTCTCTACTTAAGCATACATTTGTGTTAATAAGCACAGTGCTACATAAACTCTTTGTTTACACAGAGCCCTGCCTTACAGTCTTCTCTGTTAACGTAGCTTGTGTCAGATTTACCAAAAATAGAACAGGATAGTATAAGCTTCACCTGTTTCTTGTCAAAAACTGAATTAATGTGTTCCTTTCAGTATTTTCATGTGTGATTAATCTCTGAAAAGTATAAGAAGTGGGGTAAGAGGGGTTAGTGTAACCCTAACCTAAGCAAAGACAATGGATTGCTTGTTTTGGGGCAAAAAAATGCTCTATATTAACTTTTATAGTAAAAAAAAAAAAAATCAAATCATACATTTTCCTTTACTGATACAGTACACATGTATTGGCGAATAACAGTAGGTGGTCTGTCATGCACACTGTGTGAACAATTTGATTTGTGGTGTTGCACAAAGCGGAAAACTGTTGATTTGTTTCATTTGCAGCAGTCACAGTTAAACCTGCCCAACTGGTTGGTTGTTGATTGGAAGTACAAGGAGACCCACTGAGGTCCAGGACTTGGATATTGTGTGTAATGGGAACAACCGAAGCAGCTGGTAAACTGATCAACCCAGACCGCAAGGACAAGTCAAGTCATAGTATAAGTGTCTTTCGTACACGTCGCCGTAGGAAAAGCACAGGTGTAAATAATAACATGAATGGTGGCTGAATTCCATTTAGCTGCTTCAGTTTCAGGGTCCTGGTAATGTGCATGCTGGCTCACTGTCACGACTGATTGGGACACAGAACAGAGCCATCGTTAATGTTATTAGTAACATTAGTAACACCTGTGTTTTTCCTACAATGACAAGTCAAAATGTTTGCTGTGAAAAAGGCCTGTTGTTAAATGAATGAATGAAATACCACTATAGTACATTTCAAACAGCATTTTAGGGGACCCCTGGTGGCCCCCTGACCCCACTTTGAAAACTGCTGCTTTAAGACACCACATAAACAATATGTTTAAGACAAAAGGATTTTTTTCAGGGTAAACTGACGTCACAATTCTGACATCACATTGTCAACATCACAGGTTCATTCATTAACCAAAGAGCTCCATGTTGTCCCCCTGACAACAGAATACAAAAAAAAAAAGAAGAAATATTTATAAATATAAACAAACGGTCTCTAAAGACAAAGTAACAGGGTGACCTCTATATACAAAACAACACATAAAAACAGGCACAAACTTTGGAAACTTCACAATTCCGTAATTATCCAAACTTCTTCAAAATCCAGGAAAAAAAATTGGTCCTCTTGCTTCTTGTTCAGCACTTATTCGCTCTGAGGCTTGTAGCTGACGGAGGCAGCGATCTGACTTTGGACATTTTGTTTCTTGCCGTTGACGATGAGGAGCAGAGGAGAGTCCACTCGTATACTCCTGAAGTCAAACGACTGCCGGACAAAGGAAATATGAAAGTCAGACCATTTAGAAAGACATTATTGTGTACATGTTGAACTACACACATGAAACACTCACCTCATCTTTATGTGTTATACTGTTTCGTTTGACCTGAGGTTCAGGAATGACTACAGTGTCTCCTATCAGGACGCCCCAGCTGTCTGCTGTGTTGTATACCATCACCACTATACACGTCTCCTCGCTGTCCACCATGCCAAACGTGCTGCAGAAAGGAAAGTGTGCACAATTTAACAACACCACTCCAAAAATCCCCTAACAGCATGTGGATAAGTGAACTATTAAAAATGATGATGATAAAGCAAGCTGCACTCACAAGGCCATGCGACCCTCAGAGGCCAGGCTGAACACCACCTTGCCCAGGGCGGCCACCCCGGCGTTGTGGCCGTGCGTGAGGGAGGACAGAGTTCGAGGCTCCAGGCTGCCCACGCGTCCTGTCGGGGAACGAAACTGAGGGGAGGAGCAAGGACCCAAGGCCGATGTGTTGAGGTTAGAGAGCATCGTCCGTAACCGACGCGCCTTCACCTTCCCCTGGAGAGATGGAGAGACTGAAGGTTAGGGGGCAAAACAAGAGGTACGGCTGTGCTTTGCTGCCACCTTGTGGTGAAATATTTATATGTTGATGACAATATATATGACAAGTTAATAAGTTCCATGTTTCAAAGCGGGGATGTTTAAATCTGAGTACATTTGTAAGCAAAAACTGGAAGAATTCACTGGTTCCAACTCCTCAAATGTGAATATTTTCTGGTTTTCTTATTCCTCTATGACAGTAGTCTAAGTATCTTTGGGGTTTTGGATTGCTGATCTGACAAAACAAGACATTTGAAGACTCTGGGAACTTGTGATTTTAAAGACCTCTATTTACTCCTGAAATGTCTTCAAAATGGGAGGAAAAATATGACCAAATGAAGCATCATTTTCACCACATTCTCCAACATGTTGCAGACACAACAGTAGTTGTAGTGTGATGTTCCACATTTCTCCTACCATTATGAAACACTAAAAACTAAATCTGCTAAAACTCTGTTATGTTAAATTTTGCTGTGCCAGTGTCGTTGTAAGAATTTGTAAATGGTTAGTAAACTGGCATAATGTCATAATAAATAACATGTTCTGTACATCTACCTTGTTCTGTATGAGTTCTGTGACTTTCCTCAGATACTCCAGCAGCTGTTTCTCTCTCTCCGGAGGTTCCTCCCAGCCCGGGTCGAGCACCGCGGCTCGGCTGTAGCCGCCAAGCGCCGACCCGAACATCTCCTCATACTGGAACAGAGTGGACCGGTTGAAATGCAGCTCCGGGTAACAGGAGGCAGCTCTGTCCACTTTCTCCTACAAATGGGGAAGAGAGGAGTAAAATATTAGTATAATACTTCAATTAATGCTGATTTTAACAAACATGTCCAATACTCAATACTCACAGATTGTGCGTAGGCACTTAGAGCTTGTTGAGACAACTGTGGATTCTGTCCGCAGGTGAAAAACAGGGACACATACGCATTTCCCAGGATATCTGTAAAAACAATTAACATAAAGTACACTTTTAACACATGAAAGCATAATGACGACGTAAGATTTGAGAGAGCACAAAACAAATTCTGAGTGCAGTCCTGATCATGCACGCGCTTGTTTCTGAGTCTGCTCTCTCAATTTTCTTCAGCTGTTTTGGCAGCTTCTGAACATTTGAGATAGCAAGAGGTCACTTGCCAGCCATTTTTGAATAGCAAGCTGCAACAGGATACACCCACGCCAAGACATCAGGGTAATTTCTTTTTCAAACTTAAAAGTCCGCACAAGGCCAAAAGTTGGCTTTATATATTTTTTGCTTGTATGCCTTATTGTTCAGCCTACAATTTCATTCTATTCTGAAAATGCTGTCATTCTGCATGTAGCTACAGCCCTTAATAATAATTATTAATAGTAGTATTTGTTTGAACCATTAGTTTTTTGAATCCCACATGGAGTCGTATCAGATCACAGTAAACCCAACCACCATTAGATTTCTGAGAGCAGCATTATGCTCAGAAGTGACAATGAGCCTCATTCATAAATGTTTTTCTTATAATGGTTCTAATGATTGTATCTGTTAAAATTATTCATAAAAACAAAGAAAGAAAAAATTAGAAAATCTGGTTCAGAAAATCACACTAAAAATAGAAGAACACAAAGCTGACACAGCCACTACGATGTACAGCTAGTAACTACCTCTAGATTAATTTTACTCTCAAAATTACTTAACCACAGTGAGTTAAAAAATAGACCATATGCCAAAAAATTTAATGTGATTTTACTCAGCGCATTTTGATTTTCAAGATAATCCAGACACCAAATCTTGCTCTCTGTCTCCATCTGGTGGTTCAAAAATACCACTGTCCCAGCTTTTATTTTGAAAGTAGAAGGAAGGGTCTAACAGGATGACCCTCCACTTGCACTTCCACACAAAAATCTAATTCTGCTCTTTCGAATCCGTGCCTGTGCGCTCTCAAAAGGTCCAATCTTACTCACGTATTAGGAAGACAGCACATAATTTGTACAAAAACTGTCAGAACTTGACTCTGTGTAACAAACAGCTCCCTCATCACAGAGAGAACACTGTACCCAGACGCTCTACTCACACCAGGACGTCCCGTCTGTGACATCCAGCTGGACGGCTTGTCGGGCCATGTCCACACTCTCCAGCACCTGCTTGCTGTGTGCGTCGCTGTCCGCCGCCGGCAGCTGTCTCAGCACCATGGATAGGTTACGAAGAGACACTTTGTTCTTGCTCTGCAGAGGTGGAAGTGGGAGTTAATAAGTGAAACCCGGCATGGAAAGATAAGAGGAAATTTAGGTTACATTTTTATTCCTACTTTCTAATGGAAGCACGCTACTACAGTATCTTGTGTGTTACTGTATTTCTAGGAATGTGGTGCTTGAATTATAGATTTTTATATGTAAAACTATGGGAAAGAATGCTTCACAGAGTTGTAAACATGTCCCTCTCTCTTCCTGTCCTCACTGTACCTGTTGCAAGGCTCCAGTGAAGCAGTTCTTGGCACCGATCAGGTCTCCTTTTTTCCAGTACTGCTCCCCTAATGTGTTCCAGCCCTCGACCAGGCCGGGCTCCAGCTTCACAGCCCGGGAAAGGCACTCTTCTGCTACGGCACTGAAGTCAGGAGCTACGTTCAGACACCTGCCCTTCTGCAGCAGAAACTCTGCTTTTTGTTTAAAATGATCTATAAACACAGAGATGCAGCGGGTGTGAATGATATTCTGCAGATTACAAAGACTGAAGTGCTGCAGTGTAAGTACCACACTCACCTTCTGTCTCCTCCAGCTTCTTCAGTGTCTTTTCTATCTCCTGCGCGACATCACTTTGTTTCCTCCCAGCTTCCTCCACGCTGTGAGTCTCAAAATAGCAATCTCTGAAATTATACAGGTCATCCACGAGCTCCTGTAATGAATGGGACGGCATGGTGAGGGAGAGGGAGGGTGGGTCGATGTTGGAAGAAAAAAAAATAGATTGTGAATTTTAAACAGATTTAAAAATAGATCAAAGGCACATTTCTCACCGCTAAATCTGCCCGTGGTGCAATATTGAGTTGGTTAAAAAACTGGGGCAATGATGTGCCATCCGAGATGTAATATATACCAGCATACTACTGGTATTTGGTGATATCTGCATGTTTTGTGATCATGTTTTTATAGCAGTATGTCACTTAATACAGCAGACAAATCAGTAACACAGTAAAATTGCTATGGTTGTTTTTTTTGTTTGGTTTACTGACAATATGTATAACATATTAGAAAATACAACATATCGAGCTTTATCAGGGACAAAAGGATGAAACAAAGTCTTATTTCCATCGTGTTTTCACAGTCCACCAACCATTATGAAGATTTTTTGAGGTACTTGAACTTGAGTTTTTCCCTTTTCTGCTACTTCATACATACTATATTTCAGAGGAAAATATTGTACTTTTTACTCCACTAAATTTATTTGATAACTATTTGATATTGACTAGTTACTTTGCAGATTCAAAAACACAAAATATAATCAACAAATAAATTATGATGTAATATTAAAGATTAAGAGAAAAAGGGGAAGGGAAGGGGAAAAATTCACAAGGTAATTTTGATGCAGAACCTTAACTTGTAACAGAGTATTTCTACACTGTGATATTACAACTTTTATTTAAGTACAAGATCTGAGTGCTTGTTCCACCTCTGTATATAATATCATGTAAGGCTATTGATAAAGGGTGGTTCAGGTGTAAAAACATGTACTGGCTTCAGAGAAATATTAGCCTTCAGGCAAAATCTGGTGACTCAGCAAGAAGTAGGATGGATGCAACCAGAGCATGCATATTTAAAGACATGTTGTGGGCAGTTTAATGTAGCAAAATGAAAGGATGGAGGTCATTCTACATGTAAAACAAGAACAGAGGCACACATTAATATCACCTGATATCAAACATAAAGGCTGCTGGGCACCAAGAGAGCTCTGTTAGCGTTGCAGCCAGTTGTTATAGTAACGAGTCTTTCAGGAGATGTCCAGCACATTAACACGAAACACGAACCTCACGAGAAGACATTAAAACACAAAGGCTTGAGACACTTGGTGGAAACATTCGTGTGATATAATTTAGAATACGTACCTTCATAATTTGTAGTTCGTTTTTGTCTTTCGCAGGCTCACCACTCTTCTCGTCTTCCGCCATCTTTGCGTTAGCTTACAGCAGCCTGTTAGCGAAGAAGAAGAGCGGCTGCTGGAGTGGAGTAAAATACGCCAAGTCACGAAACGAGTATTAAATTGAAGGCTTTTGTGTTAAAATGATGACAGAAAACAGTCATTTCTTTTTTTTTTTAAATAGCACGAATGCGATACATTTTGGCACACAGGAAACAGGCTTTTAATTTCAGTGACGCCGGAAGTTGGAGCAGTCCGTACCCAAAAATGAATCCGACAAAGAACCTCTTTACAAATTAACAGAGACACTTTTATTGCCTGTTTTTTTGGTTCCTAAAATCCAACCTTCAGTACAAGATGATTAAAGTATGATAATTTAATTATTTCAGATAATATAACCAGCCAGGAACCTTTGTTTTCACACCACCAGTAGGCCGGAACTCTTAATCTCTCTATCAATATGTTGGCCCGACACTTTTTCGTCGTGTACCATACATTCTTGGCTCCTAACAAGGCGCACAGTGTCCAACTTTTGTGTAAATACTGTTCAGTGTGACCGGTGTCGGTGTTGCTGTTGGACCCAGCTCGTCATGTCGGACACATGGAGCAACATCCAGGCGCACAAGAAGCAGCTGGACTCTCTGCGGGAGAGGCTGCAGCGGCGGCGGAAAGACCCGGGACAGCTGTCCGCGGGTAGGTTCACACCAGAGAGCGGGCGGGCACCAGCAGGGCAGCAGCCAACCTTTGTTTTTGTTATCAAGTCATCAATGGAGTATTCATCCGATTAATCAGTTAATTGTTGAGTCCATTAATTGTCAAGAATGAAGACAAATGTAAGGGATGTGTTAAAAATGTCCTTTTACCAGCAGATGTTGGGATTTTTACCCAACGAATAATAACAGTAATCTGGCAGCTGTCAAACTTACAACACCTTTCTTTTTGTTCATTGGTGAAATGATTATTTGGCAGTTGATTATAGCACAAATGTTGTATAATAATATAAGTTCTACAGTTCCCAGAGTGAATCATGTGTGATAAACTGAGGATAAGATTAATAGTTTGGTTTTCCAGGGAACTCACAACAAGTACATTTTTCTTGCTGTTTGATAGTTAGGCTATAATTTGTAGGGGCAGGGCTGTAACTACTTATTTTCATTATCAATTAAACTGACGATTGTGTTCTTGATGATCTGTTAAGTCTATAAAATGTCATAAAATAGTCTCACGCACATCACAATTTCCCAGAGCCCAAGATGACCTCTTCAAATTGCTGCCTAACAGTCCAAAACCCAAAGATATTCAGTTTACTCTCAGAGAAGACAAAGAAAACCAGCAAATATTCATCTGGTGAAACATTTGAGAAGCTGGAACCAGTGAGTTTCTGGTAATTTTGCTTACAGAATGACAAACAATTAATCAAAACTGATTAATTTTCTTATGATTGACTTATCAATTAATCATTTAAGCTCATGAGATGATGAGATACTAGGTTGTACCTAATAATTATTTACGTTATCGATTCGTCTTTCGATTATTTTCTGGATTAATTGGTTAACTATTAAGTTTATAAAATGTGAAGGAAAAAAATAGTCCAAAATAACATTTTGGCTTCAAATTGTTGGCTTTGTCCATCCAACGGTCTGAAATCCAAAGATATTCAACTTATAATGACATTAAACAGAGAAAAGCAGAAATTCCTTTCATTTGTGAAACTGGAACCAAATAATTATTGCTCTTTTGCGTGATAAATGACCCAAGGAATCGATTATCAGAAGTGTTGGACGATCGACCAATCGTTTCAGCTCCAGTAATTTGCTGTAAGGCAAAACTGTATGTGCTTCAATATCAACGGTAGGAAGACTGAACCGTGACTAAAAACACAAACATGTGTCATAACCAGATCAATGTTTTCATCAGTTCTGTGTAGTTTTGAAAATAATGTCAAATGATAATTTTGGGTCCTGGAATTTTATCAATCAAGACTGTTAAGTTATTGAAAACTATTTTAATTTGATAAAAACCTTTTAAAAAGTGTCAACAAGTTTCTCGTTGTTTAATGCTTCACCTCTGTTGTCTCCTCTCGGTCAGACGGCGGAGCCAGCACAGACAGTTCCACAGCCAGGAGTGACAGCCCGGCTCCGTCGGCCCCGTTCCCGCCTCAGGAAGAGACAGAAAAACCGCCAGACCCCGAACTAGAGAAGAGGCTGCTGGGATATCTGTCTGATCTGAGTCTTCCCATGCCAACGGACTCCCTTGCCATCACAAATGAACTTAACAGTGTGAGTTTTTGTAACACAAGTTTTATAGAGGAAAATAAAATATGTTATGTTGAGTTTGGCTGTGGCATATTAACAACTTCATATTTTTATTTTTTAAATTCTGTTTGATTCTCGCTCGCAGTCTGAAACAGCCGTCAGTCACGGATGCATCCAGAGTCTGCTGCTGAAATTCTCTGCTCAGGAGCTCATCGAGGTCCGGCAGCCCGCCTCAGCCTCTTCCTCTACCACTTCCTCCCCCTCAGTCGTGGTATCAGTGGACCACACGAAACTATGGGCCATGATCGGGTCTGCGGCCGGAGCCCAGCGGGCCGGAGTCAAGAGAAAAGCAGAAGACCAAACCCACCACAAGAGAGCTCCGGGCTTCTCGCCCTCGCTTCAGAGCTCTGCTTCTCCTCCGCACACGTCCTTCACCTCTCTGACGCCGGCCGCCTCCTCACAGCTGGCGGGGCCTTCTGCATCAGGGAGCGGGGCTGAGAAGAAGAAGGGCAGCAAAAGCCAGTCGTCTCATGTGGACATGGAGATAGAGAGCCTCCTGAACCAGCAGTCCACTAAAGAGCAGCAGAGCAAGAAGGTAGGAAGGATGAGGAGACCAACCAATACCTTCTCTTGTCTCTTACAACACCCAGAATTATTGTAACCAGCTAAATTTACATGAAAGTGAAGCAGGATGGTTTGGAGGTGTGATTACTGATGTGGCACAATGTGAATGTTATCAATGCCTAGGTGAGCAGAGAGATTCTGGAGCTGCTTAATGCCAGCACGGCTAAGGAGCAGTCCATCGTGGAAAAGTTCAGATCTCGCGGCCGAGCTCAGGTCCAAGAGTTCTGCGACCACGGGACCAAAGAGGAGTGTGTGCGCTCCGGGGACACACCTCAGCCGTGCACCAAGTTACATTTCCGGTCAGTGTTCCTCAGCATACTTTGAAACCTTTTCTCCTCTGTTTTTATGTCACCCCCACATGATAAAATCTATATCAGACACTTCACAGCAGAAATCTTTGACTGCACAAGTCAGATTTTTTTTAATGAATTCAGATTGGAGTTCACTGTTTTTCCATCTGCGTTTCCCCTCATTTCTTGTTATCTCTGTCTACTATCGAATAAAGGCGTAACATGCCCAAGAAAGAATTGAAAAAAAAGAAGAAGAAAAATACTCCTTTCAGCCTGCAGAGGTCACTATAATCAAGATTAAAAAATACTACTCTTATCAGAAACACTACATTTTGACAATGTTCTGGCAAAACACTGACTTGCCTAAAGCAAATAATATAAATAACAGTCTAAATTTCAAACTTAGAAAGACCTTATTGTGCAACATTAGTTTCATTTTAATCAAATGGAAAAGGATGATGCATCTTGTTACTTGTTTTTCGTCTCAAAATATGTAATTTGTGGAGTTTCTCCTCGTCTTAAATGATGGTCTACGGCAGTGGTTCCCTACCTGGTGGTCGAGTCTCAAAATAAATCTCACGAGTCATAAGATGAATAATGAGATATGACAGAATCAAAAACACACTCTGCCACATAACATTTCTATACATTTTGATTATTTTTTCGACTTTTCTACAATAATTGCTGTTTTCTCGTAAAATGTTGGATAATTTTTTATCCCCTCAGGCTTCAAAAAATAAATGCAATCTGAGAAGGGATGATATTTGACATGACATACAACCATATTTTCACAGCCGGTTTACTTTGCGATGCATATTTTCTCGTTAAGTCGCATCATCAACAAGCACACAGACGAGAGCCTCGGCGACTGCTCCTTCCTCAACACGTGTTTCCACATGGACACCTGCAAATACGTCCACTATGAGATCGACAGCCCTCCAGAGACCGAGGGGAGCCTGCTGGGGCCCCAGGCCGGGACCACGGAGCTCGGACTCCGTGCAGGGGACGCAGACAGCAACGTGGGCAAACTGTTCCCCTCACAGGTGAGGAAGAGAGAGGAGGGGTGAGGAAAGAAGATGGGGTAGGATAGCGAGAGACAGATGGATGTTGATATTGTTTTATTAAATTGACAGAAGTTGTGTTTTTATTTGCAGTGGATCTGCTGTGATATCCGCTACTTGGACGTGTCCATCTTGGGTAAGTTTGCTGTGGTGATGGCCGACCCTCCGTGGGACATCCACATGGAGCTGCCCTACGGCACGCTGACTGACGACGAGATGAGAAAACTCAATATCCCCATCCTGCAAGATGACGGCTTCCTCTTCCTCTGGGTCACCGGCAGGTAACTACAACAACCCAAACAGTCTCAAGAAGGGGCCTAGTTCTTCAACATCAGGATAGTTTTAGATTTTAACGGGTCAGCAGACATGAATCCATCCACGACTTGGTGTCCTACGATGCCAAGATGTCCTTGAACTAAACTCTAACTTACCTGGTCGCTTGAGTTCATTTTTTCAGCTGTGACTTTTCATTTTTACCACTACTATATATATAAACTGCAACCAAAGATCTAAATTTGAATAATACTCTGTGTGTATTAGCATTTATTTTTCTATTTTCTGTACAGTATTCTGTCTTTTGAAGTGAGTCTGACAGAAAAGCTGAACTCTGTTCCCATTTTTCGAGTTTTCCCCCCAAAAAAGTTAAAGCTTACTCAGTTAAATCAAGTAGTAGTAGTTGGATTTATCATATCTAACAGTACTTAGTCCATGAGCACTTGTATACAGGTTGAACCTGCATGGTAATATATTTATAAGAGTAGTCAGGGTCCTAGTTATGTACATGATATAGCTGTCTCTGCTCAAACTCAACATCTGCACAACTCCTCACCTCACAGGGCTATGGAGCTGGGCAGAGAGTGTCTCAGTCTTTGGGGGTAAGTCCTCCCTTCAGACGACCATCAACGTATCATTTTGTCAGGTCACCATTTGATTTAATTTCTTACAAATTTGCTACTCTTTTTGTTTTTTTTGCTTCTTTATTTACCTCTCTCAGCTACGAGCGCGTCGATGAAATCATTTGGGTGAAAACCAACCAGCTTCAGAGAATCATCCGCACGGGAAGGACAGGCCATTGGCTGAACCACGGGAAGGAGCACTGTCTGGTATGTTTGTCGTCCACTGTTGTGTATGTATGTAGGTAATGTATCCTCTTATATATTTTGTACTGTCTCTGTTGTAACTGTATGGATGATCCTGCTGGAATCTTGCCTCCGGGGGCTTCTACTTTTTACATGTTCATGCTTGGTTGTTAGATGGGCCGCCACATAGCTAGTGAGCTTCTACAGGCTCATCCTGCAAAAATGTGCCAGATAAAATGTAAAACACACCATGTTATTTGTTTCTCTTCAGGTGGGTGTCAAGGGAAACCCTCAGGGGTTCAACAGAGGTTTGGACTGCGACGTGATTGTGGCCGAGGTAAAGGATTATATCTTCTGCCATACTTAATGTATTCACCCCCGTATGATCTCTACAGTCTCAAAAGGTTGCTTCTGTGATATGATGCTTCCAGGTCCGCTCCACCAGTCACAAACCAGATGAGATCTACGGCATGATAGAGAGGCTCTCGCCCGGCACTAGGAAGATCGAGCTTTTCGGTCGACCCCACAACGTCCAACCCAACTGGTAACATAACTTTATGCTTTCATTTAAAGGCCATGTAACTGCTCTACATATTTTACATGTACTAACTGCCCTTTTTCCCCCCCTCCACTTCTAGGGTAACTCTTGGAAACCAGCTTGACGGCATTCATCTCTTGGATCCTGAGGTCGTGGCTCGGTTCAAGAAGCGTTATCCAGACGGCGTCATCTCCAAACCCAAAAACATGCAGTGATGACTTTATCACAGGTTTGGAGAAATTTGTCTATAGACTGTTTTTTTTTGTTTTTTTTATACCAGTGAACTAATTTCTTAAATAAATGTTGTTAACAAGATACATTGTCTGTGTCTTGGTTAAGAAATGATTAAAACCACGTGAAGAAATAATGTGAATGACTTTTGGAACAATGTTGTCGTCATTTCTGTACATCACTGTATGTGGTCCCAGAAAAACGTCACATTCACCATCAATAAAAACACAGGAGACATTTTTAGTGTACATTTTCTGTTATTTTGTTAGTATAGAATAAAGTTACTGCTCTTCTGGCATACTGTAGAGTTGAACAGCTGATAATTATTTTTGCATTTAAGAACAAACATTGAAGTTTCAAATTTCAGCAGGTTTTTCCACAGCCATTTGGGATCAGTGCTTGCATTCATATCTGTTCATTTATGGCAAATTCATCCCATTAATCCTAAAAATCTGCAATTAGGGTTTGTTTGAAAAAAAGTTTTAATATCGAATGCAACCACGAGTTTTTTTAATTATAAAAATATTAAAGAAAAGAAATTAGCCAAAGTGAGCTGGAGCCAAACATGACTGACAAAATACCTAACAGGAACATGTTGCTGTGCAGCTCAGTTTACTTCATGCTTTCCAAAGAGAATCTAACTAGAGGCAAAAACAGCTGTTGAGCATTCTCAAACTTGGTCTGCAAATGTACATGGTGTCAACATGACCCATATGCATTTATTCTAGGGTTAGTGTTAATGCTTTTTATGAAAGAGCAAACTTGTTTTCTGTCTTGTTAGTGTGTTTCACTGTCACTGTACGGGGGTTTCGTCACAGAGCAGGATTAGAAAGTGAACCCAGTCCTGCTTATGAGAACTGTCAACATCAGGTGTAGAAATGTGATTCAGTCACTCGTGACGATGACTGCTAATGATGAGGTTTAGGTGGAGATATTCATCATCACATTTTGAAGGTTAAGTCCCTCATCCTGCTTTGTGAGACATCCCCTATTTGACGTGGGCCATTATCTCAACAGCAAATTGCAATTTTTTCCACAAAGGTATTTAAAAAAGAAACACCGTAAAAAAAAAAAAAAGCTCCCAAAAAGAAAGAAGTAATGCACTTTTTGGCTGTGAATGCTGTAAACAAGTCTCTGTGTTGTCTGGGCAGTGGATCCACTCCGTTCAGAGTTCAGTCTTATGAGATCGTAATGCACTGAGATTGAAAACCAAGTCTGTTTGAGTCTGTGTTCCCCCGTCTCCTGTTGAATATGATTAATCATCGAGAGTTCTCTGTGGGCAGCAAGCAACTAGGGGTTAAAACGCAAACTGTGGCTGTGCACAGTTACTGTTGTGACGATAGATGCGTTTGCTCAGCTATCGGGCTCCCAAGTCTGCCACAAGCATGGATGGGCAACAGAAATAACTTTGATACTGGAGTCCGTTTATCTCCTCTGCAGCCCTCCGTCCTCCTCAGTAGGTGGCGTCCACTGCGTTGATGTTGCTGTCCAGCTGGTGTCTAAAAGACAGCCTGGCCTTGGTGGAGAAATAAATTTGGGAGCCCCGAGTCAGGCTTCCCGCTCCTTCGCTGTCACTACCCCAGGACGTCGTGGAGGACAGACGGGGCTTCATCTCCTCGATGGGAACTGAGGGGTAGAAGATAAGGATAGAAAGTCAGGCTTTGTGAGGCCGTGCTATCCTGAAATGTCTGTGAATTTGATCTACGTTTGATTTTCTTAAATAGTCAGGGTGCGGTTGCGCCTCACCTGCCGCTGGGGGGCACTGTCTGCTTTTGCAGCGCTCTTTGCAGCGTCTGTAGAAAGGAAAACACTGCAGCATCTTCACACCCATGGCAGAGACGACTGTGGAGAGAGGGGAGTGACAAGAGACATTAATATAAGAGAGGTAATCAACAAAAATTATGGTCATTTTTAATGCACAGGGTTCCCTTTAAAACAGAGGTAAAGCCATCCTAAACTGCAACAGTGACAAACGTCTCAAATATGAAATAAACAGTGTGTTAAACACACGATACAAAATGTTCCAGGATGCTCACTTCTCCTGTAGCTTCCATTTAAGCTGCCTTATCACAATGATACGCATGTCTGAGTGTCTGGGCCTGTTGACAGCTCCTTGTCTCCTCACCAGGTCACAGTTTAATGGAATTATGATCCTGCACTTCAGCGACGTGATAGACCTAATGTAAGCTGACAGTATCACTGAATGGCACAGTGTCCCAGCAACAAGCCAATCAGTCAGTATTTACAGTGCCATCATCACCACCCCCCGCACCGTCTAATCCTGGAAGAGGACGTCAATGGGCGACAGCAGCCAGAGGAATTATTAAGTCCTCTTCTGACAACCAAACAGATTACATAGAGGTCGTCTGATGTATGCAGGTTATGACTAACAGGTAGACACGTGCATATCTCATCTGAAGCTGAAGCTATTGTTTTCATTTTAAGAACGCTGAAAGCTTTTGTTCTGAGCTTTTCCCTACTACAGAACCTGACCCGTCTTCCCTGAATATGCAGCCAATCTTTGAACTAACACTACAGGTACTGTAGATCTGATTCATCGAGCAACAAGTCACTTAAATTCATAATTTCCCTGAGGATTGTCCCTCTATCTGTGGCACCTCCTGAATGATAAGATAAAGCCGGAGCCACACGCCAGCACTGAGCTGTATTTACTTAGAGTGAAAAAAAAGGTATTTATTTTAGTCTAATCAGGTTAAGAAATAGGTCAGGTGAAATGGAGCAGAGGGAGGTGATGGATCTCGACAGTTTCTATTGTAATTGTGCTTTCGGGTAAAAGAAGAGTTTTGTAGCTTTAATGTTTCTGCTGAAAATTACTGAAGCTTTTATGTGTAACCTGTAATCTTACATGATCAAACATCAGTAGCCACAGAAACAACCTACTAAACAGTGAAATCACGCTTCTCCCAAGTGAACAAAGACATAATACACAATATAAGCCATTGTAAGAGTCCTTCCATCATAAAAAACTAACATGGCTCTTGGGTCACTTTATGACAGGAGGTGATAAATTGTAGGATGACAGGATGGGATGGGTGGTTTTATAGGGAGCACATGGAGACGCAAAATGGCCACAAAGAAAAGTAAAATGACCACAGAGGCACATAACAACAATAGAGAGATGCAAAATTACTACAAAGAAATGTTAAATAAGATGAAATACAGCTACAAAGAGACACAGAACGACTACAAAGACGCAAAACGACCACAAAGAGATGCAAAACGAGATCAAATACAGCCCCAAAGAGATACAAAATGACTACAGAGAAGCAAAACGACCACAAAGAGACACAAAACGAGTACAAAGACATTCAAAACGACCTCGAAGAGATGCAAAACAACTAAAAAGAGACACAAAATGACCTCAAAGAGTCACTAAACTAGTACAAAGACGCAAAACGACCACAAAGAGATGCAAAACAAGATAAAATACAGCCCCAAAGAGATACAAAATGACCTCAAAGAGACACCACACAAGTATGAAGAGACACAAAACAAGTACAATGACGCAAAATGACCACAAAGAGATGCAAAACAAGATGAAATACAGCCCCAAAGAGATACAAAATGACAACCAAGAAGCAAAACGACCACAAAGAGATGTGAAACGACTACAGAGACGCAAAACGACCACAGACACAAAACAACTACAAAGACACTCAAAACGGCCGCAAAGAGATGCAAAACAACTACAAAGAGACACAAAACAACTACAAAGACACTCAAAACGACTGCAAAGAGACCCCGCTTCTGAATCAAACCACCTGCTTCAGTCTGATGAGAAAACCCACTCGTATGATAAAGCACTAAGCCCCATTGTTCATTAATCACGAACGGAAAGATCTGATGACAGCAAACCGTGATTGCAACATACAGGGAGAGCAGTGTTCGGCTGACATCTTTTTCCTTTTTTTTCACTGTTTACTGCTGATTCTTCATGCTGCTTGACTCAGTGAGGCAATTTCGTGGAGACGTGACAGCTCACACATATGCACAGAGTCACAGAGCTGCTGTAGCACATTGCAGGCAAACCAGAGGGGAGACTTGTGCAAAACTCTCTGTATCTCTGATCTCACTGTCTCTCTTTTTTGGGATAAATTCACACAGAAAAAGCTCTTTTTTTCCCTCCTCCATTTCTTAACCATCTAATGCACCTCCCTTCTCATTTTCACTCAGGTGTGGCTGTGAAATCCTATCCCATTTACAGACACAGTGAATCCATTATGGTTCCTCCATCATGGTATACTCACAGTATAGCACGCATTGTGAAGGAAAGAGAACAGGGACAGTACTGACTATGTTTTCCCCCACCTAGTTTCATTATACTTGCAGAGATTAACAAATACACTTTTTTCTCATAAAAACAAGTGTGCAAGACAGTGCCGCACACACAAACACACACAATATTAAGGCCCTGGTCAGTGGAGAGGAATTTTGGGCCCAGATCATGATTGGCTGTGGGGGTCTGGCAGCACATAGCTGCCTGGGAGCCTGGAGGAGAAAAACAACCTCAGATGGCAAACACACACAAACATACCCAGAAAGCACAGACAGTACCCACATTGGCCACAGAGAGGAGGAGGAGGAGGAGGAGGAGGAGAAAAGGAAAAGTAGAGGAAGAAATAGATAGGAGGTAGAGGATGGGAAGGAGCTAATCGAGAAAAAACGTGGAAAAAGTGGGGATACTGGTATGAAGTTGTGCCTTGATCTGTTTTTCTCTTCATGCTTTGCTCAAACTGGAGGCCCCAGTTTGAGTAATGCAGTTTTACTTGTTCAATCAGTGGTGCCTGGTGACTTTTGGTTTGAGGTTTTCATAATTTTGAGCGCATGTTTGTGCATGTGAGTGTTTACAGGAACATTTGTGGGAGAGGTAAGCAACCTGAACGTGTTTGCCAAGCGTGTTCCCTACGTATTCTCCATTTCTAAACATCAAGCGTCAAGCCTCTCTCTCTCTCCAAACCCCCTCAGCAGTCCACACTCAGCCCCTTATCTGCTCTGTAAACAATGTTAAAACAAGCAGCAGAGCACATACGCTTACAGTAATGCGATAACAATCTTCCCAGAGCTCCGCGTTTCCTCTGAGCTCCCCTTTTTCCAGCCGATCCCCGGGGCCTTGTGAGAAAAAGTGCAGGCCTGTGTCACTGCCCTCTACACAAAGCCTCACTCAGGCACTGCCAGGCTGGATGACGCACACACGACTCTGTGCATGTATACCTGCCCAAATGTGTGTGTGTGTGTGTGTGTCCATTAATAGTAGCATACAATCGGCTTTAATTCATATTCATCACAGCCAGTGGATAAAGCAGCTTTTAAGGTGTTTCTATAGAGCTCTCACACAACAGACAGGTCAAATAATGGCAATAATGTTAATGTTTTTGTAATTAAGCACATCACTCAAGTACTGTGCTTCCATTTTGTGCCACTTTGAGTATCAAAAGTTCTCATTTTTGAAGGATAAAGTGCTCATAATACTTCTGTACTTTTACTTGAGTAGAATTTTGAATGCAGGATTTTTAGGGATTGTATGGAAATTATTAGGGTGGTGAGGGAGGTTGAGCCTTAAGTTTCATTTTGTAAAAAATGCCCTAGGGTTATTAATGTTCCCTTTGAGCACTCCTTTTAGAAAAATGCTGCAGCACTGTCCTTTAATCGGTACAACTTGTTTATTTGCGGGCCTGAATTCAAACCTTAATCTTAATGGGACTTTTAATGTGCGCCACCAATGTGCTCATTAATAAAACCCTGATACAGAGACAGAACTGTTGCCCCCTGCATATGGAAAAGTGCACCTTTACGGACCGTGGTGCAAGTCAAAGTTGTTTTTTAATGTAATTATATAGCAAACGAAGGCTGAAATAAAATATAAAGTTAGGACGGGAAAATAAAAGACCCTCCCTTTCTCTCCCAAGAAGTCAGACCATCTTCTTTCAGCCAAAAGAAAAATTACAATATCCTCCCCCTTTTCTGACCCCCTCCCTCCACCCCTCTAATAATTTTCATACAGTCCCTAACCTGTAATCGAGTATTTGTACTCTGCAGTACTACCAATTTTACCTAAATAAAGAAACTAACTACTTCTTCTTATCATGTTCTGCAGATTAATACACCTTTAGTTTCCAATTTCACATGCTACTTTCAGATGCTCGTGCAAAGGGTGGAGGCCTCTGTGCGCGTGCAGGTGGAAGGTTGAATGAGAGGCTGCGCCAGACAGGATAATCTGAGCTTTCATCTCGAGCACTGTACGCATCACTTATCTCTCCTCTGTCTCCGGGAATAATCTATCACAGACGCGCTCGTTGGCACATTTGAAGGGACACAAGTGGAAACATTCATGATCTGCTTATTTAAGCCCGAAGGTGACACAACTTGAAGGTTTAACTTGCTTTAAAATGCCGTTATTCGACCCGATCAGCGATGCGTCATTAAACTTCCAGACTGGACAAGAGAATAATAGTGGACTTGTTCAGGAGTGCAGAATAAAGTTTGACAAGTGGTTTTCTCTAGCAAGTAGCCCACAAACACATCTCAGCATACCACACAGGCTTATTTATGACCAGGAACCCTCCCACTGACACACCTCCTGCTCCAAAACAAAACCAAAAACACAACCCTTACACTTAAGCTGTTTTGATAAGAGAGGCTCACGTGTATTATATTCATCCACCGCCCGAGAATCACCCTTTATTTTTGCCTCAACAGAGCTTTAGAGATCCTGAGCTGCGGTCAAGTTGCATCCAGAAAGCCGCAGTCTTTTTAGTTAAAGGTTTAAATAGGTTAAGTGGCATTACCTACCTGGTGGAATAAACTCGCGGACTTGCAGACAGAGCAGTGGAAAATGAATGTTCTTGATAACTCCCCAGCTGAAACACGATTATTCTCACTTCTTCTGCGTTTTCTGGCCCCTCATTAAAAAAATGTGTGCGTCCTCGGAGCGCTGCGCGCGTTCTGCTGCGTCCTGAATTGTGCGCCCTGGTTGGCGGTGCGGAGAGGTTTCTGTGGCGCGGAGCGACTGGACTTTAAATAGCTAATCCCTGGAGCATGGTGAGTGAGTGGACACGCCTGCTTTCCTCTCACCCTCCCTCCTCCTTTCCTCCCTCTGAGCTCCCTGCTGCCTCTCACCCATTCCACACACACACTCACACACGTACTGCACACGCCTCCTCCTGCATGCAATGCTTTGTTTTGCCTCGACTTCATTCACATATTTGTTGACGCAGACAACACAAAATGTGATCAGAAATAGCTCCTACTGTATAAATAGCTTCTCCTCCTTGTAGTGTACAAGTCATGAAGGGTGAGGTCATGTGTGCATGCAGATAGCAGGTTAAAATTACTCACTAAGAGCATGAATGAAGTTGATTTGAGCTCTTAAACTTTGAGCAACAAGATGTAATCACATTTCAACAATAGACTTGTTCATCATTGTTGGCTGTAAAAGTGTATTAATCACCTCATTCTGATCCATGTCAGGACTTCCTGGCTGCCTTTAGAGAGGTCAGAGGTCACCAGCTGTAGGACTTCATCCCCTCTGCTGGTAGGGTTATTATTTTACTCCCCTCCTCCTATGGTGTTAACATAGTCTGCTCTTTTCTTTTTTTCTTTTGTGCTGGCCCAAACTCAAAAGTTACATGACTGAAGACACGTTGTAATTCAGTTTTTGCACTTGTTTCTAAAAATGTGAATATGACAGCAGGTTTTTGAGCATTAAAAGGAGAGGGAGACCTATGCTGTGAAGGAAATCTCCACATGTCCTGTTACAGTGAGAGGGTTTTAGTCTGAAGTGGATCACACCTACCGAGAAGGATTAACAAGCAACGGTCACAGACGCCCCTCAAGACCCACCTCATTGAATTTTCATTTAAATGGATTTCTTGTCCGTGCAAACGTACCTTCAGTATGCAGAATCGATTCTCATTCTTGATAGTCTGAAAACCAGAGGTGGAGGAAGTACTCAGATCCTCTACTTAAGGAAAAGTAGCAATACTGCAGTGTAAAAATACTCTGTTACAAGTAAAAGTCCTGCATTAAGTACAAAAGTATCACCAAAATATACTTAAAGTACCAAAAGCAAATATACTCATGCAGAAAGGCCCATTTCAGAATCATATATATTATATTACAGGATTATAATTAGTGATGCATTCATGTGTTCATCACTTTAATGTTGCAGCTGGTAAAAGTGGGTCTAATTTTAGTTACTTTACGTAGGCCTACTGCTGGGTATCTTAATCTATAATAATGTAACATATTATAATTGTTGATAATATTTTGTATGAATAATCTAAATCTGCAAAGTAATTTGAGTTATCAAATAGATGAAGATTTCCCTCTGAATTGTGGTGGAGTAGAAGTATAAAGTAGCATAAAATGGAAATACTCAAGTAAAATACAGGTGCATTTAGGTATAGTACTTAAGTAAATGTACTTAGTTATATTCCACCACTGCTAAAACACAATCTAATGGCAGAAATCCTCGATCTGAATCAACACTAACAAGTAATCACTTGTTTCTTGGCTCATGTCCACCAAATTTCTTGGAAATCTGCTCAGTGTTTTGAGATGTCAGAGCGAGAGCCATACATAGTAACAGACATAACATAATCATAACCTTCTTGGTATAGGCGCAAATTATGCTTTCAAGGAATAAAGGTGTGACCAGGTGTTGCTTCCTCGTCACCAGCGATTTCCGGAGCTGGTTGCAGCCTGTTGGCTGAGGTTGTTTTACCCTCATGTCTGTATGCAATGTGCAGTACGTGCAAACACCAGGTTTACCTCAAAATGCCCTAAATTGCATCAACTCAGAACGTCAACCTGTGTTACACTGAAGTTGCACCCAAAGTCAGGATGTAAGACAGCTCATGTTTGTGAACTTGTGCCAACATGAAGCTGGAAATCAAAGCGACGAATAAATAAAAATCTGACTTTGCTTTCTGAGCAAGAGTATGCACACATACCCTCTCTATAAAGAGAGAGGGACAGAGCCAGACCTTGGCTGTTCTTGGCCCGTTAGATGGTTTATTGCTGTTTCTTAGCTCTCTGGTCTGGGTTTTAAGGCTTATTGAGGGCAGTTTGCTGGTCGAAGGGATCTGTCCCGGTGGAAATTTACCCAGATGACTTCTCAGAGCGAGTCTGCTTCTGCTGGTCAGAAATCACCCAGGAAACAGTCTGTGCAACAGCAGGCACATTTCTAAAGCTGGTTCTGTACTGTCAACTGAAACCAAACAGCCTTTTTTTTTAACGTTGAATTCATGTGCAAATGTCAGCTTGGTTCAATATAATGAAATGACATGTAGATGAACATTTACAGGTTGTAATCAGATCAGGTTGAAGGCTCCAACAACAGTTATTCAAGTCAATTATAACCTTACATAATTGTGGCTAACCAAGGCTTTCTGTATTTCGAAACCACACAGATACCAGGATTTCTATTTACACCATTAGTGCTCATTATTATTCCACTTTCTTTATCCTACTTCCCCTCTAAATACCCATTTAGTGTTGCTTCGCCTGAAGTGCTTGATTGTGTTCGTTTTTAATCACAGTGTAAGTGAAAACTGTTAAATCATGTTGCAAGGGGAACATGAGCTCAATCTGTCATTCAGACTGAAAGTGAGAGCCGCTCTCTAACAATCTGTCAGTGTTGATGAAAGGTTATATCTCCAACTGTTGCGTGTGTGTTTTTTTTCACGGCAGCTTCTAAGTCTCTGCCGCCTGTGTGAGCGTCTATGTCTTACCCACAAAGACGTGCATGTGCACACTCACACGTACAGACTTACACCTGTGGATGTGGGTGAAGGATAGACGTGCTTCGGTGGGACATTGTCTCTAATTTTAAATCGACTCTAAGTGGATGATTGACAGCAGAGCAGCAGACTTGGACCATAGCAGTTGTGCAAAGTTATAGCTTTGAATTAAAGATAAAAAAAACATACATCTACCAGCATAAAACAAGAGAAAGATTGATTTTAAAGCATGGACATAATGTTATTAGTCCTTCATTCTAAGTGACTAACTTAACCTTCTTATTGCTCACAGTTTTCTAACTTTTTATGATGAACAGTCTCAACAATTAGGACTTTTTAACCTATTTTCAAGTGATTTCCAACTCTTTTCCCCACGACAAATTTAACCTTCCCCTATACTCATTTCATAAAGTGGGAATTATGAAAGCGTATTAAACAACAGCCCTTTTCTTTTTTATGCAACAGATTCCAAACGTGCACTGTGGGAGGTGATTGTCATGCCTTCACAGAGAGTCAAGTGGTCCCTCCATGCATTCACACACTCGTTCCTCTCCTTGTAAGGTGACAAGAGTCGTTGCCAGCCTGCCCGGTGGCCCGAATATGACTATTACCTCCCTGTGAGCCCGCAAGGAGGCTCAGATATCAGGGACTGAACCACTCCCACTGTCCCATTGGCCTCAAGTGCCATCATGGTATCAGACACTTTCAGCCGAGGGGACAAACTAGGTGGCAAGTGGAAAGTGACATTGTCATAATACTGACATCATCCCCTGTGAATTCTTGCCCCTCTTGTAATTTAAACCCCCCGGTGCCACTGCTCCATTGGCCGAGAGACAGGAATAGCAGCGCTGTGAACGTGCAGCGAGGACGAAGACAGAAAGGCAGAAAGAACAAGAGACAGGAGAGGGTCATGGCTCCAAATGATTGTAAAAATAGCCCACCCATAATCTAAAAATACTCAGGTGAAAGACATCCATTAAAACTATTAGTAGTGTAGTATGGATGGAGATCTCTCTGAAATGTAATTGAGCAAAAGGAGTTGGCTTGTAGCTGAGTTGGTTAAAAATTAATAAAAGTGTTATAAAATTGAGGTATCCTAATAAATGCCACAACCTCAAAATTGCACTCAAGTAATGTAGAGAAAAAAAGTTACCGTTGTGCTCAAAATGCTGCTGCTTTTAAAGGGTTGAAATCGTCATAAGTGTACAAAAAAGGCAAGTTACAGTAAAAAGTCTGTATTTATTGCATGGCTTCATGAGAACATTAACAAAATGACTTCTTCAACAGAGTTCAAATCGGGAGAAAATACATCTATTTGACCTTTTTATACAGCCAGTGAATAAGGGTGTGTCTTGGTTGGGTGGTGAGTAGCTTCCCCGTAAGGCATACTGTAATTGTATTGTAAGCGAGTCTCCTGTTGGAGTCTCGCCAGGGAACAGAGGTTTCTCTACCTTTATTTACTGTCACCTCTATGTTCTGTGTTGGCTATTAAATGAAGGCAGACATACTGAACAAAACACTCCATAAAAACATACTTCCTCGCAACTCATCAAAACAAAACACAAGGTAAACAAAGGTTATCAGCCTGTATATATTATGCATGAAAAACATTGTGCACAAATTGTTCTTGTGTGTGGCTCAGGATGTAGAGCGAGTCACCCACTAATAATGGTAGTTCGCTGCCGTCAGCGTGTGTATGTGTTTGAATGGGTGGCAGATTGTAAAGTGTTTTGGATAGATGCGCTGTATAAACGCAGCCATTTACAATGAATGTTTCATTAAAGGAATCTGGAAGTTTCTCTAATCAGGACTGTTGCATCAAGTTTAAACATCCAAAAGGTTTCTCTTTAGTTAAGTGTTTAGTTTGTTTTCAGCTGTGTGTACTTTAAATCACTGGTGTCCTGTCTGTTTCGACTTGTGACCTTTCAGTCAAGCAATACTAGCAACCCCTCCACACAGGTTGCATATCTCACAGTGCACTTCAACCAAAAAGTGATGTTCCCTTCTTAGATTGTTTAATTTGAAATGGTTTTAGAGAGTTGAAGAGGTAAAAAGAGGTATTTCAGAAGAAAAAAGCCAGAATTTGTGTGGCAGAAACATTTTATCCTCCTCCTATCTTTTTAATCATTTCACAACCCTTCAGATTTGTGTTGCGACACCTTATGGGGTCCACACTCCCGAGTCGAAAACCCCTTCTTTAAATCCTCAGAGTGTTAAGGATGATTTCTTTTCTCCAGCCTACTCATTTTATGTGGAGGTTCATGAGCTTACATTGCATCAGAAAAAGGAGGTTTATTAGTGCAGTGTACTTGTAGTTTATGAGTTGTGGGAGCCAGGATCTGTTCGTGTAGTCGCACCCATCTAATGACATCTAAATCCCGGATAATTTGATTTTAAAACGGCTTCCATGCCTTTGAGATAAATATTGAAATAATTTCTTGACCCTGCAATGATTTTAAAAATGTTTTTCCACCTATACAGCTCATTGATCGTCTTGTTGAAAAGAAATATGATGCCTAAAGTCTCTCCAGCCGCTGGTATCATAAATATTTCAAGATAAATGCATTAAAATAAGAGACTTGAAAACAACTAACTAATAAACAACACTGTATAAACAAAATCAGGTCATTGCAGGATCAAACCAGTCTTGTCCTCTGTGTGAGTGTTTACATGGTCCCCACCCCAACTCCCTGTTTCTTGTTCCCTCCCTCAGACCTCCAGACATTCCCACACACCAGTTTGTTGATTTTTTGTTGATGTTGGCGTGCTTCTGTGGAGCCGGGACCGGGACTGACTGGCTGAGGTCGCTCATGGCTGGTTCCAGCCTCTGTCACCCTCCTTTATTCTTCCTCAGCCTGGTCCCCCTCCTCTCTGCACAGTCACTTATCTCACGCTTCTTTACCATGCCCTGTTTTTACATCATCAACACATTTATCGGTCTCGGTGATTACATTAATCCTGAAGTGCACGGGGGGAAGGGGTCTAGTCACGGTTGTGTCCTACATACTCAGTGTAGTAAATAGACAATCTGAGGAGGGCAAAGATCAGACTGGCTTTACTATAGAAGCAGTGAAATTAAGAACCTTAAGAATTATCCTGGCTGCATAACAAATAAAAAGGTTGCAATGCCTTTATTTCATACCTTTTTAGACCCCAAAAAACACTGCAGAACATAAATAATACCTATAAAAGCAGATTCTTCAGGGAGTGCAAGGGGTAAATGTACCTACAATATGTGTTCTTTCAGCTTTTTTTGTGGATTTTGACGAGTTTGTTAAAGAAAATAAACTTTATTTTGATTATTTACAGTTACTTATATTATTGTTTTGCTCGTCTACTGTCAATATCAATATATTCAATATCAATAAGTCAATATGATATAGTATATTAATTAAGACATTAATTTACAACCTAATACATTTGAATATGTGATTTAAAAGAAGTTTAACCACACTAAATCACATGAATTCTTGCTGAGCTAGCAGCTGAGATCTGCTAACACTAAGCTAGTTATTAGCATTGAGTTTAGAGATAACAGCTAGGGAAAACTTAAAAAGTACATTTAGTTTTTGCTTTAGCTAAGCACAGTTTCTCTGTGGCCAAAAAAAAAAAAAAATCTGATTCAGGACTCAATTTTGACCAAATATGTAGTTACTGCTTCTTGCCTTTGAAGGGAGGGTGTTTTCTTTGTGCATAACTTGATTTAACCTACTAACCTCTCAGCTCCACAGAGCAAAGCTTGTGGATTTCCTACAGTTCTTCAGTTCTGCAACAGTTTCGTCCAGCGCATTTTGTGTTCATGCTAGGAGGCAAAAAAGAAACAAGTGACGCTATGTCTTGTTGGTAATAATGTGTGGTCCGAGTGTAAAATATCACGTTTCAGGGTTATGTGATAATATAGTGCCAGTAACACAGGTGCTGTCAGCATCTTTAAGCAAAACCTTAGCAATTACAACCAGTATAAGACCTGACAAAGATTCATACTTTTCAGGCTTTTTTACTATAAAATGTCCTTTTAATTTGGCTGAATAACAGTGCTGTGACGTGAGCAGTTAAGTCCAGTCAATTTGTCTACAGAGCACATTTTAAAACAACACAAAGATACTTTTACAGAGAGGTGTAAAAATACAATTAAATAATCTGAAAGTTAAATAAAAGGTAGAAATGTAGTTTAAAGAATAATTCGGACATGCTGACAGAGTTGTAAATAAGCCTGCAAACCTGCTGAATGTGTCTGACTGTCTACTTTGTGGCTCAGCTTGGGTCACTCGTAGTGTGGTTGACATAATTGTTGGGTGGTGGACACTGCTGAGTTATTATTATTATTACATGTGTCTGACTTTGTGCCACCGGTTACAGCATGACTGTTGTTTTTAAATGAGGCTGCGGTTGTGGGTGTGATGAGGAGGTTTCAGCCTAGGCACAGAGAAGTGAAAGAGGAGCACAGGCACGTCGCTGTAGAAATATGAGTTCGATTAAAAGCTTTTATCGTCTTGCACGGATTGATTTGTTTGTTGTCCTGCTCTGCCCAAATTCTAGTCCGCTCCACGCCGGCCAGTTCTGCTTCATGTCGCCCTGTTTTCCCTTCTGCCTCCTCTTTGTTATGTCAGTCAAGCAGAAAGGGGGGGCTCAATTATGGGAAAGGGGTACATTTCTAAATAATGGCCTCACCACAGGGTCTAAACGAGTGCACAAGGCGGATATAACAGAAGAATCTTGTGCTCAAATGACTGTCTATCCCTCCTCTCCTCTTTATTTATTAAGTCTCCCTTACGGTTGTCCGCCACGACATTAAATAACACTTTTCTTGCCTCTCTGGATTCTTTCAGAGTGGCTGCGATTTGCATGAGAAGTGGCTGGGCCCCCTTCCCGTTTTCCTCCCTTTGTCCCACCATTCTTTTATTCCAGATTCTTCTCACTTATGCTCCTTCCTCGCTTTGTGCTGTGCATTATATAAGAGAGCAGCATAACACCGGCCAGTCAGTTAGCTGAGATGGTCACAGTGTTGAGCACAGGCCTCATTTCCACAGCTACATAATTTCCCCTCCCTGTCCTGGGAGTATGTGAACACAGGAATGATTTGAAAGTAGTTTTCACTTGAAATTTGCAAGGAATTTGAATCAGGCTTTTACTGATAAAGGGTTTTAAAACACAAGTCATTACTAATGAGGCAATGAAGCCAGTGAAGCACACCAAGATGTATTCAATCTGCATCGCCAGAGGCTTTGGCTTCAGCTTTGAGCCACAGCTTTGGGCTATTTGGTCCCTCTCAAGAGACTGTGTCTATATTTACCTGGGTGCAGCTCTGCAACAGGCTTTTAACTTGAAAGTTAGGTAACAATTACCACGAAGCAGCTCCATGGCAACTAAAGATTATGAGCTTAACCTGCACCTATGCTAACGGGCGCCGCTGGTCCAGATTGTGTACGGTTTTTGCAGCTGCAGCGTCCGCAGCGTCCACAGGGGGCGCTCTGACCTTTGACCTTGTCTCAGCGTACAATAATCCTGTTAGATCTGGCTGTCTGGCTGCATGGGCACAGCATGAGGTGAGTAATTGACAGAGATCCTAACAGTGATTCTGCAGAAGTTTCTCAACTGGATAATTACAGTTATAGAGTGACACAGATGGTGCACAGGTTTCCGTAAATATCAGTGTGTTTCCGGGCAAAGAAATGCAGAAAAAAAACATATAAACATATACCTTCTCTGAAGAATTTCACTAATTATGTACAAATCCAATCATAAAAACATGGCTAAATAGAACTTAACGTTTAATATATCTTTTTTTAATTCAAAAGCTCTTATTGTGTTGTCACATTCGCCTCATATGCAGTAAACAAGCAGAGGTACATAAAACAAACACAAATAATTATTTACAATTACGCTTCCAACCATATATATCCCATGTGGAGACGTCAGTATGGAAATAACTTATTAATTCAGCAATTATTTTAATGAAGAATTAAAAAATAATAAGTCAGGCAACACACATCAGCTAGAATAAAACTGGTACAATAATGGAGCAAGGCTTTGATGTATTTCAAAAAGCCATCTAAGAGACAGAGCATCGAAGAGTATCAAAATAAAATGTTTCATAGAGAGGGACCCCTGAATATGAACCTGAAATGCCTCCTGGCCCTTGTGAAGGTGGGTCACAACCTGGCGATCTTCTTCACTTTTACAATCCACTGTCATCCTGCAACAGGACAGAAGTCACATGTTTATTTCATGTTTGGGACAGGAAGCGAGCTCTCGGATGACTGACAGAGCTGTTAATAAATGTGAGCCTCATGTTAATGTGTAGACATTTGTTGTTACAATACACATGTGGATGTGTCTGCATTTCCTGAGCAATATGACAAATGTACAATGATAAGTAATGTTTTGGATGCTACAATGTTTGTGAATCCCGTACGGTTACTGCTTTGTCCTTCAAATCACCTTGTGTCCAACTATTGGTGTGCATATGAAATGTGTTTGAGTTCACATGCAAGTCAGCAAAAACATGTTTTTTGCAGTTCTTACTATACAGTATGTTCAACCATGTGCTAAATCTGAGCTTAATCTTCAACCTGTGTAGATATTTCTGTTCAAAAGTACATGAACAAAATTATGAATTTTGACCCTTCGCCTGCTCAGCTGCCTGTTTATTTACTGTAACCTTATGGAGTCAAGTCTGTCACCATATTGTGTCATGTTTATTTTCAGTAAACCTTTCAACAGATCTAACTAAAAATAGGACATTAAGAAAGAATCGGAAAGTATGATGACCTTTAACATGAGAAGCATAATGAGCATTTTTCTGATTAGGAAAAGTTGTGTAATTTTTCTTTTAAAGCAACTCCACCTATTGAATTTTGATGACATCTGGGGTTTTAGCCTTAAATCATCTGTGTTTACAGTTACTGATTGCGCTGAAATAACATGTAAATAAGAATAGTTGAATTGAGACATAAGTTCAAGAGTTTTGTTGGAGAAAAGTGGAAAATTAAAGGAATGGTTCAACATTTTGGGAAATTACGCTGCATTCTTGCCCAAGGTTCGACGAGAAGATCAATATCAGTTGGATGAGAAGATTCATACCTCTCTCATGTTTGTACGCTAGATTTTAAGCTACAGCCAGTTAGCTTAGCTTAGCACAAATGCTGAAAACTAGAGGAAACAGCTAGCCTGGTTCTGTCCAAAGGGAACAAAATCCACTACTAGCACTTCTGAAGCTCACAAACACACTATATCTTGTTTAATCCATACAAAAGTGTTAAGAAACATGATGTGGTCCCAAAATGTCAAACTATTCCTTTAAATGAGTGCAGCGAGTCCATTTTCCTGTTTAGTGGTGCAGCTCTTGCTACAATCCCAGCCAATCTACACACTTCCTTATCAACACAGGATCAAAACTACAAAACTTTTTCCCTTTCCTGTTTTCCATCAGTGGCAGACCTGATAGAAATCCTGAATAGCACTCAAAACAGCACTAAAGCCACACTGTAGGAAGCTGCTATAAGGCCAAAGTCATTCCACACTATACTAAGAATAGCTGGCTCACTTCCAGCAACCAAACCAGTTAGAAGTGAACATGTCGCTTCATGTTGGATTGATCCAGTTTGATAAAACTTTTATTGCCACTCCAGATCCTCTGTGTAGCTTTCATGACCTCCCGGCCTCGGAAATACTGTTCAAAACTCATTGCGTTATTTCAAGGGTTTGCATACATCCTCTCCTACTCTCCTAACTTTACTTTTTTTAGAGGTAGAGGTTCAGGATTTGTTCACCTACATCTTTGCTGTCGCGACAGTCCCCGCAGAGACATCCCAAGCAGCCGTTGACCACCTGGATGCCGCAGAGCACCAGCTGCAAGATCCCCATGGCCAGCAGCATGAAGAACAGCACGACGTGCCACATTACTGCGTTCTTAGGGAAGTCACAGATCGTCCACATAGTCTGGTTTACAAGGTAGCCGCCCTTACCCCTGTGAGGGAGAACAGCAGTAGAGCATATAAGCATTGTCCAAGACACACACAGCATTAATGAAAATATGTGTGAAGCAGGCCAAGTTTGGGGTGCAGGAAGAAAAAGTGTGATGACTGAGTTGAGAAAAAATGTGTCAGTAAGACGGTGAATGGAACAAGTGAGGAGTGGAGAAAGAAAGCACATGGAAAACAGAAAAAAGAGGAACTGAGAGAGAAGTTATAGATGGAAATAAAGAGTTTTGTTGGAGAAAAGTGACATTCACCGGCAACAATTAACAGCGAAAAATTAAAGGAATGGTACATTTTGGGAAATGTGCTTTCTCACTTTGCTGCCTAGAGTTGGATGAGAAGATTGATATCACTCGCATGTCTGCACAGTAAATGTGTGGCTGCCACCAGAAGCCGGTTAGCTTAGCTTAGCACAAAGACTGGAAACAGGGGGAAACAGCTAGCCTGGCTCTGTTCAAAGCTAACAAAATCTGCCTAGCAGCACCTCTAATGCTCATTAAATAACACATTATATCTCATTTGTTTTATCCGTACAAAAACGTAAAAGTGTCAAGACGACACATTTGTGTGGTTTTATTATTTTGGACGGAGTCAGGCTAGCTGTTTCCCCCTGTTTCCAGTCTTTGTGCTAAGCTAAGCTAACCGGCTGCTAGCAGTAGCTTTATATTTACTGTACAGACATGTGAGTGATATCAATCTTCAACTGGCTATGATATAAAACATTGTGTTGTTGCAAAAAATCTTTCTGTTGATCAACTAATCTCTTAATCAACTGATCTTTTTAGCACTACTGGACATATTGGATGACTAAAGTCTGTTCACTGTGCACAGTAGAATAGATGGTAAAACAGGAGTTCAGCATATCAGGACCCCACATAGAAAAACGGAAGCAGAAAAAAGGGGAAATTGAGGTTTGCTGGAGGAAGGACAATCTGAGGTTGAATATTAATATCCCACCATGCACTGTGTAATCAAACTTGGTTCCCTCCCTGTAAAAAAATGGTGCCCTTTAAACTGCTGTGATCATGGACAGCAATAGCCTACATATTAACAACATGCTCATATTTATTAACAGTTGTGCCAGTCACCTGATGGGCCTCTATCAGGTGGTTCAGTTTTACCTGCCGAAGCTTGTGAAATGCGTCAGTGCTCATATTATCCTTGCAGCATTATCGCTTTGACTGGACCATATTGTTTTGGAGCCAATAGACAAAGTATACCAGAGCAAGTGTTCCTCAGTTAAAAAATCCGAGAGTCAGAATCTGTTGCTTAACATGACCTCTGATCAAGATAAAAATCAATTTCCCTCCATGCATTTATAAGGTTTTACATTTAAAAATAAAGTATTATAAGGACAAGAGGACTGTAACAGAAGAGTGGTAGCTTATTCTGAATTCTGAAGGCTCACCACTACAGATTGACACAAAACAGGAAGCCCTGGTCCAGTCTGCCACCTACTGGATTTTAAAAAATATTGCATTTTTTTTATTTTTATAATCAAGAACTGAAACTTTTCTGCAGCTCTAACAAAGACAGTGGAAGTAAATATAGCTGATGGAGATAACAGAGAAGTGGAGATACACAGCAGCATAGCTGACAAAATGAGGAAGTGCAGTAAAACACTCGACAGGAGCATCACCTACGTGACTAGAAAAAGTACATTTAAATGAGTGATGATGGGAGAAACACTCACTCGCCGTTGTCTTCAAAGGGGTATATCCATTCATTGGCCACCTGACACTTGGGGCCAATAGCCAGACCAGCTGAGGCCACACTGGTGCAGTAGATCGCTCCAACCAGGCCGAAAGCAGAGGAAAACACAGAGCTCAGCATCTGGAGGAGAGTTGGGAACACAGTGTATCATTATTTAGCTGTCTCGTCATATGTGAATTACAACAGGGGGTCCATTTTGGGGGATACTCATCTGTCATTGTTTTCTTGTCTAATGTGAACCTATGTTGCTCTTTAAGGCTGTTAATGTGACCCCAAACACCTTTGGCCTGCCTTGACAGGATTTCAGACAGACACAAACACACTCCCATACAGCCTGGCTTCATACAAGTAAGGTGGTGTCTTGATTAAATACAACACAGTGGTGGAAGCACTAAAAGTACTGCTACTTTGCTGATATTTTAAAGGGTAAGATGACAGACTTTTGTTGTTTTTTTGGCTCACTTTATCTGTAAATATCAATAAACACTAGAGTATACGAGATTATAGTCTTATATGGTCCACTAACTAGTTTTTTGAAGGCTTTTGACCACATTTCACGGCCTTCCGCAGCAGACAGAGTTTGCTCAGTTAACACAGGACACACACTTAGCTCAGATAGATTTTGAGCTATCTCCATGACAACTGAGCAAACCCCATCCACTGAGGAAGACCAAGAAATGTGGTTGAATGCTTCCCGAAAAAGCAAGTAAGTGGACCTTGAGTTAACATTTTCAAGCCGAGGTGGAACTTTCACACTCACACAAAAACTAATATAAAAATTATGCAAACAACACTGAATTACAAAATAAAATACACAAATTAAAGGCGCATTTCACTGTTTTTCTTTGCTGTCTGTCCATTCACTGAAAAAGTGAGAGGAGGAGAGGAAAGTATGAAGGAGGTTCAGCCCAACTTCTGTTAAACATATTTAACTAAAATTATTGCCTTTAAATAATAATTCACAGCACAGTAAATATAATCCTATGATAACGTGATGGCACTGTCAATATGGTGAATCACCGATGAAATACACGTGACTAGTTTGTCATTAAGTTTTTGACATTATCTCACCCTCGCCTTTGCCTTTTTACCACCCATCATTATCAGTCCAGGCCCTACACTGATATATAAATGTAAATCTCTTAAATGACTTAACTCACCCGGCAACGGTTACCACAGCAACCTGTTCCGCAGCAACCCTTGCCCCCGGCCCTGATAGCAGAACAGCTCGGGCACAGCATCTGAAAAGTTGAAAATAGAGAATGTTTCCTCATTTATCAAGTAAGACATTTAGTTTTCATAGAGCATCACGAGTTATATCTTACTTTATGTATTTTAAATGCAAGCCAGAGTTTCTCAAAAGAATTTAATATGGAGGTATGGTGTATTTGTGTCTACATAAATATCTGCATAAAAAGTGCATGCCTGCCTCACATTTGCATGTATATGTGTGTGTGTCTGTGTGTGTCTCTTATCTCTTAAACCAAATATTTGTGGATCCTGAATCGAGTTTTACTCTCTCGTCCCAGGAGGCAATGACATCCACACACAGTTAGAGGTGGGAATGGAAAAAAAACTGTAATATCAGGGCAATAAAAACATGCCCTTTCACAGGATTCAAAAGTCTCTCTGAGCTGTTTATGACATTGAATATTTATTAATTATTCGTTGTCCTTGTCAACCTTTAAAGTGTCAGGGTAATGTTGCTGGAAACTCCCATAATCAGATCTGTTGTGTGTGTGTGTTGTTGGTGACAAGAGATCAGAGGGTGTTTTAATCTCTTATGACGTCAAAGTTTCCCTAAAAGCTCTCCTTATAGTAAAGCATGTTTTTCACACTATATAATAATGTCACACATACAGTATATAGTGGTGGAAATACTCCATTACGAGTAAAAGTCTTGTATTATAAATAGTATTGTAAATGCTACTTTAGTATTATCAGCAAAATGTACCAGAAGTATTAAAAGTAAAAGTACTTAGTGCAGAAAAATAGCTGAGAAATGAGTGTTATACTATTATACATTATATTTATATATTGTATTAAAGTGTAAGCAGCATTTTAATCTTGTACTTGGTCAAGGTGGAGCTATTTTTTTATATATGTTGGGTGGTTTAATGCATCGTTTTATAAGCTCATCATATGTTTTGTATGTAAAATGCTGACAAATAAATGTAGTGGAGTAAAAAGTAAGTATTTTCCTCTGAACTGTAGTGGATTGGAAGCATAAAGTGGCATCAAATGGAAATAAAGTACAAGTACCTTAAAATTGTACTCAAGTTAATGTACTTTGTTCTTTATCTGTTTGTTTCAAGGATTCTTAAAGCAAAATCATGCTTATGTTGAGTCTAATATTCAATTTTAAGATGCCTTTTTGTATGACTGAGAAAAATCTTAATATACATTCATGTTTGCTTGTAATTGAGCATTAAATATTTTTTATGTTTGGATAGTTTATGATCAGGACTAGAATTTAAAATAAAGTTTCATCAGTCTGGATTGAATCACAGCTCAGTTCTCCTGTAAAGTAACGCCCCACCAGTGGGACAGGTACAGTAGAAGAGTTATTTACTGGGAAGAATCTAATTATAGTTTACATGAAGTCAAACATATGACAATAGTGAAAAAACATTCTGTGGCAATATTGTGTTATACTTCTAAAAAAAAAAGTCTTATAATTATTCCCCCAAAACAATAACACTCAATAAAACTCTATAAAAGCGCAGTGAGATTTTACAAGTTTACACAGAGCAGAGTTAATGACTGAAAAACCCATTAAACGCACAATAAAACATCAACCCAGACTTTGAATATGTACACAGATCATAATCTTTTACTCACAAAGAGGCCTCCTCCGATGAGCCCCCCCATGAGCCAGACCTGGAGGGATATCTGACCATTTTCCAGTACTTGCCCATCGGGGAAGAACAGCAGCAGGTTGGCGATCATGCAGATGAACGCTGTAGGCAGCAGGATCAGGCCCACCAGGCGGGCACACTTCCCCGTACAACACATGGTTTTACCTTTTATTCTCTTATGTCCTGCTCCCTCTCTGTTTCTACTCTCACTCCGAGTGTGTCTCCCTCTGTTTAAGTCAGAGGAAAGTCAGTGAAAGGTGAGCGAAACAAAAAAAAAAAAGGAGGCGCATGGGAGGCTCGCCACCCCGTCACACTGCGAAAGTCAAACACAGCCAGTGACAGTTACAGCAGGAAGGAGAGAGGGAACAAAGGCCAAGTATTGCTGTTGCTGCCTGCAATCTGGTTCAAGACCTGCGTATCTTCTCAGATAAAAGTTAAAATTATCAGCAGAATTATCATTCTCTACATATGTCAAAGTTTAAATGCAGGACAAACATTAACCTAAACAAACTGAAGAACACAGAAATGAGGGGGGTAATTGTGTGTGTGTGTGTGTGTGTGTGTGTGTGTTTGTGTGTGTGTGTGTGTGTGTTAAGGGGACTCTATCATACAGGTGGACGCCCTTTGATACCTGCTCATGATAATATCAGGCTGTTTATTCTATTTATGGCCTATTGCAAACACTAAGAGAGGGCTTGGCCTACAGTACAGCTTAATAAAAGCTCTGTCAAGCAAAGATACTAAATCTGATGAGCTTGTGTGTGTGTGTGTGTGTGTGTGTGTGTGTGTGTGTGTGTGTGTGTGTGGTTAATTTAAAGCATCACAGATACGAGGACTGTTTATCAATCAGCTCTTCAAGAACCTTGAATACTTCTGGGTAGTTCCATTCCACAAATGTATGTTGTCCAAATGAATGATATCGACCAAACTATACTTATAAACTAACAAACTTACTTATTCATTTTTTAAATTTGTTTCACACATATGTTAGGGACGGAGCAGCAAGAAACAGGATGCAGGTTTTTGGATTTTAAAAAGGTGTTTTTTGTATTTATCCAAAAAAAAAATGAGAAAAGGCAAAACAAAAGTGATTATGAATTATAAAATTGGGCCCTAAAAGAGGCCAGTGGCACATGACAGAACTTAAAATACAGCAAACTGAACAACAGAACTGCAAAAAATAAACTAAATAACTCCATACTAAACTTGCAAAATTAACTGTAAAATACACACCCCCACCATGCTGCGGCAGGTGTATTTAACACTGCTCATTGCCTCAGTCACATCTTTTGGAGGCCAGACAGAAAATGATATTAATGCAACTTTAAAATAACATAACTTAAATGTTGACAAAATGTGTGCCCTTCTAGAAATGATGTATGAATGTTGTAGACTGCTGCTCCGCCTGTGGGCGCGGTCATCACAACATACAAGAGTTTGGTCTCATGCAATAAAAACCAGTACAACACATGTCACTGGATATGTTTGTCATATTGTGATGTTAATGTGATGATTAATATTACATAATTTCCTTATTACAGTAATATTGTGATAATGATTTCAGCCACATCGCACAGCTCCAGTGTGGAAACAAAACTTGTCATGCTAACATGTTGACAAAATAAAAAGGACTTTGGTTAGAGGGTTCACTTTTTACAGGCACATTTAATAAGGCTGAATCATCAACCTGACAAATAGGCAGGGATGCTTATATGGTGCATATTCCTAAAACAATATATATAGTCAATCAAATTACCACACATGAACTGGGCAGGTAGTCTTCCATTAAAGGAGTACTGCTAGAGAGCTTGGGAAAATATAGTGATTTATTTTTTTCTCCAGTACCTTAGCAGGTTAATCTGTCCCTGTACTTCACAGATGCAAATGTGGCTGAAACACTGTATTAGCAATAGTTAGTCACCTACACTTTCACCATTAAAAATAACGAAGTACTTAACAGTGGCTCATCTGAAAACTCCTTCTTGTGCCTGATAAGTGTGCAGTTTTATTCTGAAATTAGGGCTGTAACTATCACCTCAGGTATTTTAGACATTATCTTGCCATTTTCCACTTGTCACAACACTCAGTTCCTTTGGGTGGGAAATTTGTATTTTCTCAAACTTAAGCTTTATGTACAAGTTTACAACATTTCTGCAAGCAAAGCATTCTCAATTAAGTTAGAAAAATAAAGGTGATAGAAATACCTCACTTCACAGCCCATTTCACTCACCATAGAGGTCACACCCCTGCATAAAGTGAATAAATGATCATCAATCATGGAGTATGGAGGAGTTTACATGGTTGCATACAGCCTCTTAATTGTAGTTTTTCTAAGATCTCTCACTTTTAGAGAATCAGTAGATTAAGTGAATAAAAATCCCTTCAAAAATCAAGGATTGATTTCACTTTCACTTTCTTTGCAAAGTTTACTTTTTAAGAATGACATGACATGTCAACCCATGTGACAACAGGCTCGTCCTGTTCAGTGTTGACCACGGCATCAAAAGAAGCTTGTAGAAATCCCCAGTTGCTCCTGTAAGTGTCTTGTGCACTAGTTAAGTAATCTGACCAAGTTTCAGCTGCAATGGCAGGCAAGTGCGTTCTTGTATTATTGCATAAATATGTATTTCATATGCTGTAACTGTAAGTGCAGCCTCTGTCAGTTATCTCAGGTGATCTGTGGTTAATGATTTCTTATCTTTTGAGCAATATTGATCTGCACTGCATTTCAGTTCTCTTAGCCGTGCACAAGTCCTACATCTATTATGAGTTGTGTAAAGGTGTTTCATTGTAGAGGAATACTTAAAACATCCAACATGATTCCAACTAATAGTCTGTGATATTTACTAACCAAGCAACGCAGAACATTTAAGTGTCAGCAGAAACTGTCATCCTCACTTTCACTTTTGGACTGAGTATGAAAACAATATAAGAAAATAATAATGAAGATGATGTTTCTGTAACAGAGCCATTAGATCAGGTGTATTCTCTGATAAAAATGGTTGTGTTTTTGCTAAAAA
>NTHP01000154.1:333457-343943 GCA_003416845.1 Oplegnathus fasciatus
CCTCTCTTCTGTGTAGCGATATCAAAGACCGTTTTGTCGGGCCCTGTGGAGCATGTCGACAGGTCCTCATGGAGGTGAGACATCTCTTTTATGACCAGTACAGACAATCATTGTCCTGTGATCAGCAAGTGATACACTGCGGAGACTTTCCAGCTTATCAAGTTATATCTGTCTATAATTGCACCCTAAAAACCTAAAACAATCTGCCGGTACAGTGACTCCAAAAGAAAGCAGAATTTTCTAGAAATCTGTCTATATCTTGAAACAACAAAGAATAAGACAAGTCGCTGCACTACAATAAAGAACACGTGATTTCAGGAAATACTCTTATCAAAACTGACTTGAGAAGAAGTCGATTTTTGCAGTGTATATAAACCAGGAACTATCAGACCCATATTTGGATGCTGCGGTAGGCAGTGGGTGTGTGTACAGCAGGAGCCACTGTATTTTATAGGCATGTTAAACATTGATACTAATAACCTAACACAATAAAATGTTGTAGCTTCCTAGATTAGATTTACAGTCATTTTGAGGCAAGGTACTCCAGATTCATAAGACTTTATTGTCAAACAAATATGTTTTCTGATGCACCCTTTTTAAATCATGATTAAGACCACAAAACTAAGATATTTATTCTGCATATTGCAGCCAGGGCCATGACTATAGGACACTGAGGTCATGTCCTCTGTATTTTCTCCAGAGATTTTGGGGGTTGTAGCCACGTGGGTGGAGTGACGTTGCTGCACATGCTGGATGTTTTATACGCTGATTCCAGTATTTTTCGACTCACCATTTAACTCCAAATTTGACCTTTAGGTCAACAAAAGTTAATAGATAAAGGATTTACTATTTCTCCACCAAGGAAGCAGCAGGGGCTTTGAAACCGCATTCAGACCTTCATGTTGGGAAAATTTAAATATAAAAATGTAGATACTTTGTTGGTGTCTGAGTGTGGTACATAAATGAGTTGGACTCATGGCCTCAGTGTTAATATATATCCTGGTTATAACACTATGTATACCTTGCATGTTGGTATTTTCTGTCTCTCACCAGTTTGGAGCAGACTGGACTGTGTACTTGACCAAGCCGGATGGATCTTACAAAGAAACCAGCCTCAGTGAACTGTTGCCTCTGGCCTTTTCTCCAGCCCACCTCGCAAAGAACTGATGAAGCCCCAACAGCATCCTTAGACATCCTTAGACTTGAATAGTGTCATGGCAACAATGCAAATTAGGTCATAAAACAACAATAAAACATCTTTTTTCCTCTTAAACATGTTTGTGATTATTGTTATTGTTGTTGTTATTATTGTTCTTGTCGTTGTTGTTGTTGTTGTTGTTGTTGTTTTTGTTATTATTATTATTATTATTGTTATTGTCGTTATAATTATTATTATCGTTATTATTATTAATTGTATTATTATTGTTATTATTATTATTATTATTATTGTTGTTGTTGTTGTTGTTGTTATTATTATTATTATTATTGTTATTGTTATTGTCGTTATAATTATTATTATTATCGTTATTATTATTAATTGTATTATTATTGTTGTTATTATTATTGTTGTTGTTATTATTATTATTATTATTATTATTATTATTATTATTATTATTGTTATTATTATTATTATTATTGTTATTATTATTATTATTATTATTATTATTATGCAACAGAGACTGTACCAGAGAGATCTAAAGATGACGTATGAAATATTCCACGTGATAAAAGTGGGCGGGTGCGGAATCAGTTTCCGGAAACATGGAGGCTGTTGTGAGCGATGTGGTCGCTCCTGAAGACCTTTTAGTAAGTTTTCCCATTATTAAACCTCTTTCTTTCATAAAACATACATATTAACCCACGAGCGACACACACTGAGGTCCTTACAGCACGTGTTCACTCGGTAAATGTTGACATTTGGGTAAAAAGCGACGTGTCGGAGGAGACTTTGTCGCGTCACTTAGCTAGCTAATGCTAATGATGATGTTTATGGTCAAGCACTGATCACGGTGTCGATGTAATGTCCGCTAAAAGAAGTATATGACTCATGTTAATAACAGTTTGGGATTTATATGTACTTTTATGATCTTAACAGGTGGAGGTGAACTACTGTTATCGCTCCTGTCTATTCAGGAAACACATTTGAGTTGCTATAAATGCCAAAACAAACACATTAAATGAAATGTAATATGATCAAAGCGAGGTGTTTCTGTGCCGCTGCCATCCTCTACAGATGATTTAATTAACATTACACTAGTTCAGTTCAGTGGTGGCTTCATGTTGGACGGTTTCTGTTTTGTTTTGACAGAAATTTGAGAAGAAATACAACAGTGAGCTGGTGAAGGGAGCCGTCTCCAGAGACACAAAGTTTGAATATGCTTGGTGTCTGATCAGGAGTAAATACACAGAGGACATCAAGAAGGGGATTGTGCTCCTGGAAGGTGAGTTCATTAAAAATTTATATTTTTATTATTGTCATTTACTTGCTTTGAGTCGCTTAATTCTTCCTTTACAAATGACATACTTTAAAAACATTACCTAGGTGAGCATCATCACAACATAATCTCTAATCGCACAGCTGTAATTCATTTATTCTCTTTTGTTTACAGTAAAACACTATAATCTACTTGGTAGTGTGTTAGTGGTTTTCTGTGTTATGCTTTCAGTCATTTCAGTATTCACTTACTGAATTTGTGATGATTAAATTTAGAAGGGATTGAAAATGTGGTATCTAATATAGGGCTGAACAATTAATTGAAATATTATCGGAATCGCAATATGGCCAAGTGGAATATCCACATCACAGGAGCTGCAATTTTTGATAAAGGTAAAATGTGTCACAACATACCATTATAAATGAAGCACTGTGGTGTTACAGAGATGCCCCGGCCTACAAATCATATTCTCCAGATGTGAGGGAACATGCTTGTTTGGTACAGACGCCAGCAAAATTCACATCATCATCATTTTTATATTTTATTCAGTGAAAATGAAATTCAAAAATTCCCTCTAAAATCGTGACTCATATCGCAATCGCACTATCTGTCAAAATAATCGCAATATGATTGTTTTTGCATATCGTTCAGCCCTAATGTAATACTTTCTAATATTTGGTGTCTTGAGGAAAAAAAAACAGATATAAAACAGAAAAGGTAAATCAATGCATTGAAGTACAGTCACAAGCATAATTTTATGAATAGAGGGTTTAGTGTAGAGTAAAATCGGGCTCTTGACTATTATAGATCTATAGTATTATGTATATTATTATTAATAGGACTGCATCTAGTGATTATTTTCACAAATTAATCTGAAGATTATTTTCTCAATTAATTATCTTGTCTATAAAATCGAGAATAGGGGAAATCATGTCTCGCCAGAGCCAAAGGTGACATCTCAGTTGTCTTATTGTGTCCGGCCAACAGTCCAAAAAGTTGTTCAGTTTACTGCCACAGAAAACTAAACAAAAACAGAAAATATTCTCATTGGAGAAGCTGGAACCAGGAAATATTTGATATTCTCAGTTTAAAAAAATTAATTAAATGATTCATCAATTATCGAAATTGTTTCTGTTGATCAGCTAATCAATAAATTGGCGAGTTTCAGCTCTACTGATGTGATAACGAGAATATTAATTGTCGAGATGGTTTCTTTTTGCCTTCTGGATGGTGTTTCAGAAGCTTTCAAATGTATAAAAAAATACAGACAGGTTGTTACAGGAAACCAGATGATTGATGGTGATTGCTGTAACATATTAGCTTGTATTGTTTCATGATTGAACAGTTTGAATCAATGTTGGTTTTTTTTGTCTTGTAGAGCTTGTTCAGAAAGCATCAAAGGACGACTCCCGGGACTACTTGTTCTACCTTGCAGTGGCCAACTACAGACTCAAAGTTAGTGTCGTACCTAAAGTTGTTGTTGAATTTGTAGGTTTTTCTACCCCGAAAACATTTCTTATCATTTAATTTACATTAAAATTGTACCATGTTAATATGCTTTAATGCAGCCCTCACATTTTATTACATCATTTAAAATGCGCACACATCTGAGAGTGCTTTCTATTTCCTCTTCCAGGAATATGAGAAAGCCCTGAAGTATATCCGAACTCTTCTGAGGAACGAGCCGGGGAACAAGCAGGCTCAGGAGCTGGAGAAACTCATCGACAAGGCTTTAAAGAAAGGTAACAATCTGTAGCATAGCAACAGAATTTGTTCAGCTGTTTGAGTGTAAATCCACAATGCTGACACTCATGTTGTCGTCTAGACGGCTTGGTCGGCATGGCGATCGTCGGGGGAATCGGCCTTGGCGTGGCCGGTTTAGCGGGCCTCATCGGCTTGGCTGTGTCAAAGGGAGCTGCTAAATCCTAACCTGGACAGGGGGACGACGTGTCTTCATTTTGCTGGACTGACACACTGACCCTTCCCCAGCAGAAACAATTAAAGCTTTGCGCAGAAAAGCTTGAGGGATTAACATTTTGGTTTGAAGTTGAATATGTACTGCAACACATTAAAGGGTTTGAATAATGCCAGTGAATAACCTGTTTTCATATTTTAACAGGGTTGAGAATCACCACACTTACGACATTACTCTATTCACACCATAGCATGGCACTTTCTCATTATTTGTGTAAATAAATTAGAATAGTCGAGGTGCAGCTCAATTTGATGTAATGTCTTTAGTTGGTATGCACCTCAGCCTAAACTTCCTAAGTTGACATTTACATTTTGTATAAAATATCTTTATTAAAGTGCAGTTGTGGTTCTGTAACTGTTTTTTTGACATGAAGAAATGCATTGTTAAGGAAAGTGTTATTGGTGCCGTAGGAGGTGTAGCTCGTGATGCCAAAAGCAACAGTGTGATTTGTTTGCTGGTGAGGTAACAGTGACTCTGCCACACTGCTGGTAGAAGACTAAGTCCAGCTGCTGCTGTGAAAGCAATGAGGAGATGTTTGCATTTATTTTGGACATGAGGTTTCTTTGCATTTGTTCAGAATATTACTTTAAATTAAAGCTGGCAAAGCACTTATTGGAGAATAATAATACCTTTTGTTATGTAAAATGCATTTCCTAACATTAACCTGTGCTACATTTAATGGGTTGTGTTTTCCATCTTGTTAAATAAAGTGATTTTGAACTGAGAGGTTTGTGTCCTCAGGAAATTAGTGTTGAGCTTCAGTGACCGCTGCCTCTGTGCTGGAGTACCGAACACACAGGTGTATGTGTCTTTGCAAGAGAAAAGTGAGAAATGTGCAGAAAGAAGAGAAGACATCCAACAAACATAGTGACTCAAATGCTGATACACCAACAGCGACAGAAAAAATAATACGTCCAAACATTTACATTGCTTGTTTCGCCTAGCCTATATTTGGACAAAAAGAACCTAAAAAAAGGAAAAAGCAGCAAATCATCATATTTGAGAAGCTGAAACCATGAAATGTTTGGCATCTGCATGAAAAAATGACTAAACCATTATCAAAAGAGGAAACAGAAACTGATGAAGAATTTATAGAAACATGGAATTGTAAAATAGTCCAATTTTTAAAATACAGCTTAATTATGTGAAATGTTTTTTTCAACCTGCGTCTCTTCACAGTGTAACAGTTTACTGAAAGTCATCTTTATTTCATCGCAGCAGTTTTTTTCCACTTGCCTTGATTGACAGATAAAACTTTTGTTTTATGAAATAAAACAGTAGTTATGAAATAAAATGGTCTTTTGGGGAGAATGTAATCAGACTTTAAATGACATTAAATAAATGTTTAAATAAAAACAGCTGGAATTAAATAAAAATGGCAAACTTTTATTGTAGAAACGGGATCAAATGTTTTTTCTCGATATCAAGCTCAGTTTTAAAAAGATTGGATAATGATAATCATGTTATAGTTAAGTGTTGTCTATTCATATAATGATGCATTTCATGTCTTATTTATCTGGTATTAAACACTTGGTGTCTCCACATTCTCCACAAGAAGCCCATTTTTAATTCCTCTGCCAGTTGCTCCACATGAGGTTTAAAAGTAAGACAATCTAAACCCAGCCTTGGTATTTATTAGATTAAACAACTTCAGTTTCAGGTATATGGATGTCAGGAAGTAGGTTCTTGAGAATAAAGCGCATTTTGTCTTTATCAACGTTCAGTTCACTACAAGACAGCCTGCAATCAAGACAATGTTTAAGAGGAAGAGGAGCTAAATGCATACAGAATTGTATCATCTGCATAAAAAAGGATATTATGAGCATGTGTTGTATTTTTAATTGTCATGAAAGACCAGGAAACTGTGATTTTCCATTGATGTCAACCCGCATCTGATCAGTTTATGATTTTATTATAATCTTGTGTTGATGGAGCAAAGTCCAGTTTATAATTCCTTTCTTATCACTGTCATTTATTCAAATTTACAATGAGGTTTTGGTGGACACTGTGTAAGAGAGTGCGTTATGATCATTATCTGAGTGTTTGAGTCTTCAAAAACGTGCCTGCCTTAGTTCACTCCCTGTCGTTCATCCTCACATCTTGACCCCCGGGAGAGATTCAAGTCGCCGTTTTTACGACAGGAAGGCTTATGGAGGCTATCAGCGCTGTGAGGTGTTATCAGCCTCGTGGGGTGTTACTCATTAACCCGCCTGACGGGACCGAAACTGCCCAGGGACAACAGATCAGTGAAAACAATAATCTTCTTTGGTGTGAAAGAGGTGATCGAGTGAGTAAACGAAAAGAGAAAACCAGACATCAGGGTGGGTAAAAGTCACCAAATAAAGAGCCGAATATAAACTTAATAACTAACCAAAGCTGGACTTGTCTTCAGACTCATCCCACGTGCAGTTTAAACACACTTTAACATCAATGATTTATCAAAGCCAGTGTAATTCAGATCGGCTTCAGTGAGTTTCAGTTACGAGGGCCAATGTTCGTTGAGTATCCACTGAGAGATATTAATGTGTAATCACCTTGAAGAACGGGAATACGTCTGGGAACATATTGGTTATAAGTTGCACCCTGTATACATGTCATCACACGGTAATTTGAAGTTACTGTATAATCCAGTAGAACAGCAGTTTATTGTCATATTACTGCAGGCAGTGACACAGAAACAGACAGTAAATTTAGATTTTTGTCACAATTTTATGTGGAGTTAATGTGTAATATTTCCTCCTGGCTTCGATTATTTCCTTCCATCTTTTTATTGATCGTATTCTTAGATTTTATTTGCAGAGCATCTCGCCCTGAGGGGAAAACCTTTTATTTCTTGATGCGAATCATACTCATTCTTTTGTTAGTCATCTGAGCTTTGCACCAGCTGCAGCAAAAAAATTATCTTGTAGGGAACACCAATGGCGGAAAAGCAACATTTTGTGGCCTTTGAGAGCTCAAAAAGGGATATTTTAAAGGGAGTTATATGCTTCTGCAGAGTCCAAATTCTTTCTTTCAGAGACATATCATTGGTCTGTTGGTAGGTTGGTCGGTCAGTCCACCAAATTAAAATATATCTGCAACTATTGGTTTGATTTCCATCAAATTTGGTACATACACTCATGTTCCTCCCAGGAGAAATTGTAATAAGTTTGATCTCTTAACTTTGACCACAACAGCATAAAAGAAAGTTTTAACTCTATGGGCTCTCCCATAGAATTAAACCTAAACTGTAAACAACATATGGGTGATTAGTATCTTCCATCAAACTATAAGGGAGAGTGTTTATGTGAAAAATCTGAAAATATGAGTATGTGAATAGTGTTCTTAAGTCCATGTTTATACCTGTTTTTGATATTTTGGTGAGTAACAGCACCTGCATTTTTGTTAAAAAATGTTAACGCCCCTGAAAATGTGTTTTTTTCGATAGCATTAAACATTCTTGACTAACTAAGCAATAATCAAAATTAAAGTTTGGAAAAAAACATCCTTAGGTATTATTTATTAATAAGAAAAATTAGTTACAGTCATAAATTCAGCTAATCTGCTTCATCTGGATTGTGTGGGTGTGGTTCAGTCAGATTTGATTGACAGTTGCCTGGCAACATAAGCAACAACCAACCAACTGTTATCATCATTTGTTTCATATGTTCATAATTTCACAATATTTCTACAGTCTGATTGGTGCAAAGAAGTGTGTGACATCGCCTTTTATCAAACTAAGCCCCGCCCACTTCAAACCAGTGAGGACACACAGAAAAAAACACAAACACAGATTCTTCTCATGTGAAATAATAAAAACTGTTCTAACTTTTCCAGAAAATTGTGTGTTCATGTTGGACCCCATTGCTCACAGTAATGAGCCTTTCGAGAAAATATGTTTTCAGGGCCTTTAAGTATCTTATCACTCGTTTATAACAAGTTTTCATATTTCTAAAACCAAATGCTTCAAATGGGGCAACCATTATATGTAGAAAATTATCCACTTTATGGTCATCTGGGTTTCATATTAAATGTTTTCCAACAAACTCCTGAACACCCTGTCCACACCGTGCATATTTCGTAAGATGTATTACAGTTGTAAAATAATATAACCAACCTATCTGCAATAAAAATTGTTTTGAGTTAATATATGCCTGGACCACAAGAGGGTTCTAAATTAAGCAAGAGCTGGCCTTATCTCTTAAAACGGCAACTTTAATTTTTTACAGTAGTTCGTATTTATTTTGTAAATAAACCAGCACACCCAGACATCTTTTTTTGATTGTATTTATGTATTCTGCGCAGTATTTCTCATTGTCTGTCCTCATCACATGCTCATCCCACCTCTCTTCAATTAGTTATTCCTGGAAAGCACACAAAAAAGTTATGGGCTTTTTTCCAGGTCATCATTTTTTTTAAAAATCACATAAACTTTGTTTTCACAGACAAAGTCACTGTGACATTCTTAACACAAACTCATCAGCAACCAACGCTGCGGCAAAGTGAGCCGTAAAAACGGGCTTTGCAAACAGCTCGGCCATAAAATGAGACATTTATGGCTGGGCAGGACCCAGTTTTCAGAGGAGCGCAGGTAGATGAGGAAGGCCAATGAGTTTAGATTTACCTGTGCTCTGAATTTCTGCCTTTATTTTAATAAAAACCGAGACTCTGCAGCGAGACAACCATCCTGTAGGACAAAAAATGTCCATGATGTTAATAAATGTATTATTCCTGGGAGGAAGTCATTTACAAGATGGACAAATAGTTAACAAATAGTTTAATCAATATAAAAAAGAGGGAAAAAGTGGTGGACAGACAGATCGACATTACTATCCGTAGACCCAGACTGCTAGCGTGACTAATAAAAGGAAATATATCGAATAGTTAAAAATTAATTATTTAAAAAGAGATAAAGAAATCAGGATTTGTTCAAACACTTCCATTATCAGTGAAGAACTTGTGAAACATCTACCTTGTTAAAATTTCAGTCTAGTTCAAAACAACAGTCTCTTTATTAAGGGAAAAAGTAGTTTTGCAGTTTGGAAACAATAAATATACTCTACAGTACTTCAAGTCTGAAACATATAAAATGATAAAAGAAAGTATAAATCTGGTAAGCAGAAGTGTTATAATCCTGTATTTGAGTTACTTTTTAATCTATAAGATGTAATACTTTGTCTTGAGTAATTGCTGTCACCTCTTTCAAAATATCTAATACACATTTTGATTCAATTTTACACCATTTCTGTGTCACTGCAGTTGATTTAGAGTTAACAACCCCAAACACTCTCACTTCCTTCCAGAAAACCGATGAACAGCTTGGATCAGGTTTATCGCTGGTGAACTGTGTGTCTATTTCTGGAGCCTCATTCTTGACCTTTAAACACACAAGTTTGCCGGTTTGCAAATCTCCTCGCCTCCATACACTTGAGGGCTTGGTCTGAAATGGGAGTTGAGATTTGTCTCAATATTATCGGTGTGTGAACTGTGTGCCCTGGATTTGGCAACGCTGACCCAGCAGCTATCAGGAGGATTATTAGTGAAGACACACAAACACAGAAACGACAGGTTGAACATGGTAACTTCAGACCTTTGTCATTTGCTTTTAGCTGTCTGCCTTTTTTGGGCCTTGAATTGGACCAATTACACATTGGTACCTTTCCAAAACATCACTGGGTGTGACGCTCAGTGATTGCGACCTTGTGTCTTGTGGCCTTGAGATGTTCAAACACAAATAATAAAACTAACAAGGCACAGTTACTGTACAGTGTATAATGTCACTTCAGTATGAAACGTGCTGTGCAAAGATACAAATATCAACATTTTTGAGAAAGCTCCATCACAAAAAACTTTTAAAAACTTTTCATAAATTGCTAATAATGTTTAATTGTTCATCAAATTGTACAATTTGTTCAAATCTGCTCATAAATCGGATCAAATGTGAGATCAGATGCATTTTGAAAGACAAAACCGTGCTCAAAAATGTCTAATTAACATACACAGTGCAGCGTCATTAAGAGGGACAGGTGACCATTGGACCCTGAGAGTGAGCCGATAAACACCTGTTCAGTTTCAGGGGTGTAAAATGCGAGAAAAA
>NTHP01000154.1:344189-369650 GCA_003416845.1 Oplegnathus fasciatus
AAAAAAAAAAGATACCGTGTGTGTGTGAGAGAGAGAGAGGAGGAGGAGGGAGGAGAGAAAGCCAGTCATATAAATCATTATACATATCTGTTGAGCTGGACACATCTCACAGAGGCCGACCAGACACGCCACACTCTCAGATACTCACTGACTTTCTATCACGACCAAATCAGATGTTGTGGTTTTTATAACAAGTTTTATTGATTCAAGAAGCTGAGATCTGGATATACTCTTGGTTGACTGCTGGGCCGAGGAGGGGTCATGGATCCAATTGTGGAAGTAGTGGCTTTGGTGCTGGGGTTCATCGGCTGGGTGATGGTGGGGGTCGCCCTGCCGAACCGTTACTGGAGGACCTCCACCGTCGACGGGAACGTCATCACCACCTCCACCATCTATGAAAACTTGTGGATGTCATGTGCGACGGATTCGACCGGGGTACACAACTGCAGGGAGTTCCCGTCGCTGCTCGCTTTGAGCGGTATGTTGACCAAAAAAATCTACCATCTAATTGCGATAAATGATTTTTATTATACAATTTAAGATTTTATTTTATTTTTCATGCACAAAACATCAATCAGAGATCATTTTAACGATATTACATGAAGATAAGAAATACCTGTTAGAGGACAATTTCAAGATTTTATGGGTCCTTCGACACCCTGAACTTTTGCTCTGTTGAGCTTTGAATGTTCATAACAAGACATGTTCACAGGCCAACATCAAATCTTACAAACTGGCCATAATCTCACAACCCTTTTCAAGGCATATGAGAAGTAAAAACTGGTGAATTCACATTTTCCTCACTGTGTTCAGGTTACATCCAAGCGTCTCGTGCCTTGATGATCACATCGATGGTGTTGGGCACCTTTGGACTAGTGGCGTCCCTGATAGGAGTGCAGTGTTCGAAGGCTGGAGGGGAAAACTATGTTCTCAAAGGGAGGATTGCTGGTACCGCAGGAGTCTTTTTCATACTTCAAGGTGACAAAGACGAGAAAAAAATGCATTAAAAAAGTCATAAAAAAGTATTTTATGAGAGGATAAACCTGTGAGATTGAGTCCAAAGTCAAGAAAAGTTTTTGACCAGTCTCAACAGTAGTGTCCTCCTAATACACTACCCTATAAATTGATAAGGAGCCTTTCCAAATTGCTAATAAATGACAATCATGTTTTATTGCACATTCAAATCAATCGTCCATAAATTTCCTCCTGGTTTTCTGCAAGACTTTGGACCTCTGTGTACCTATCTGGCAGCTTCCCTGCTGCTTTTTCAATGATTAAAGATTTGTTTTTGCTATCAAAAGGTGTGTGCACAATGGTCGCAGTGTCCTGGTACGCCTTCAACATCACTCAGGAATTCTTTGACCCTTTCTATCCTGGGATAAGGTAAGATAGCAGTGGTGGTGGTGGGAGTGTAGAGGGATGATTTAAAGGCCTAACACGAGGCTCACATGTTGGCTGACTGAAACTCTGCTGTGTGTCGCAGGTATGAAATAGGGGAAGGACTTTACATCGGATGGTGCTCCGCTGTGCTCGCCATCGCCGGAGGAGCCTGTCTCACCTGCTCCTGCAGAATGGGCACAGAGGAAAAATAGTGAGTTCAGTTCTGTTTGATCCCTCTCTGTCAGACAAATTATATTGTTTATTTATTTACTGATGGATTTACTGTTACTTAATTGCTTGTAACAATATATATATATTGCTTTACAACTATTTGCGTTGCTCTCTAGTTCTTCCTTTTAAATGTACGGTAGTGAAATTTAAAGAATTTCACGTCACTCTGGCGCCTTGTTGTGGCAAAACTTTATTAATTCACCTGTGGGATGTAATAGAAGCTCTCATTGGACATTATCACCTGACCAGAAACAAGGGCACCATCTAAGTGCCCTTGTTTCTGACATATGGAAAGTTTTATGAAGGCTCTATTTTAATGGGGCAAAATACTTCCATTAAGTGTCATTATGCAAGATGAATGAGGTCGCAACAAAGTGCACCACCAACAGGGTTGGGTGAAGCGGAATATGAATCAAAAGGGGTGATAATTGATTAGTCACAATCCTCTAACCCCGGTCAGATTACCTGTCTCATATGTTTCAAGGCCCCAAACTGGTTAAAGCCACTATGTACAGGATATAAAACTTGAGTTTGGTGCCCCCCAGTGGTAGGATTAAAAAAGACACTGCTGCAAGTACACAGTGCTGAGACAATTGGGCTGAAAAATGATGGCTGAATTCCATTTAGCTGCCTCAGGCTCAGGGTCCTGGCTCACTGTCACACTGTCATGACTTACTGGGACACCTGAATGGAACGAAGCCATCGTTAATGTTGTTAGTAACACCTGTGCTTTTCCTACAATGACAAGTCAAAATGTCTGCTGTGATAAACTCCTATGAAATGCTTTTAAGATCACTGATTTGAGGACATAAAGTGATTTAGACATCTTCCCTCAGTGACTGATGCTTTTGTTTCGCCACCTTGTTTTGCAGCCCTATGTCTCATCACACCAGGGGAACTGTATATTCTGCAGCTGCACCGACCAGAAGCATGGCTGCCAGTACGTACAGCCAAAAAGCTTACGTTTGAGCAGGATATGAAAACTGAACTTTGTCAAAAAAAAAACTAAAAGAAAATGCCTGGGGTAAACTTTTTTTCCCGGTGTTCAGTTTTTACACTTTAGGTGGAGCTTTTTGTGGAAAAGATCCATCAAATGTTCACTGATGGAAGTAACATAACACCTCTGAACTGTATATAATCACAATATCAAGTGTGTATTCTATAACAATGATAGCATTGAAATGATAGCATTGAATTTGTAAAAGTTGTAAAAAGCTAAGCTACTTATCACTGCACAAACATAACGTATGCTTGCAATGATTCTATTTATGTTTCCCTGATGATATTAGCACAAATACATTTCCATACAGTCACTTATTTTCAAAGGAATCCAATCATTTGATGATCTGCATACACACTTAGAGACATTTGTAAAGGGGAAGGTCAAAACGGTGTTAATCCGGATATTTGCGTGTGTTGTTTTGTACAGTTTTATAGATAATACCTGTGAAAGAGGGCGGAGGACAAGTTATCTTCATTTTGATGTTTTGTTTTTTGTTTTTTTACAATTGCACACAATAAAATGTGTTATGCTAAACATTTCTGTTTGACTTTGTGTTCCTGTAGTCAGTAAAGTTCTGATTGTACTTATTGATTACAAATTATATTATCGATTCAGACTACTCAGAGATCGCACCATGTGTCTCAAATGTTATAATTCCATCAAATTGTTCATTTTCACAATTTTTACAACAAAAGTAGGGTTTTGTCTTTCTGTGTGTGTAAATATGTGACACTGTGCCCTGCTTCATAATTAAGAGATACTGTGTCATATATATGAACACATTTCACATTACTAAGTCATAATAATGAGATCATGTCATTAAAATTTCGGGGAATTTGGGGTATATAATGACGTGAAGACAGGTTTATATTCTACAATTAAAATTAGACAAGTTGGGTTGTTAAGGTAGATTCTGATATGTTTTAGACAAAATATCTTGAAGTTAGAATATCTTAAAAATGAATAAATTAAAAGGATTTAGGATTCATTGTAGAAACAACATTTAGACCAAAAACTTGATCGTGACATATTATCTCACAATTATGAGATATCTTCTACATTTTAAAACATGCTCACTACTGAATAAAACTCAGGTGATGCATTGAGGAGTTTTTTTGTAAAGATTTGTTTTATTGAAAGATGCACGATTTACAGTGCAATTGCATGAGAAAATAGATACACATCTGTATACAGATACACGCAAATGTAAGGTTAATTATTATTCAAATAGTGATAAGATAAGACAAGACAAGATACGATAAGATAGGAAAGTACTTTATTTATCCCGAAGGAAATTGTTGTGCAACAGCTGTGGTACAAAGCAGGAAAGAGTGCAAATACAAACAAATAAACAAAATGTAAGAGATTGTCAGTAAGGTGCAAATCCAAAATACACACAATGCCAAAAATGTAAACAGCATATAGTGGCATATAGATATGTATGTACAATATCAAAACTGAAGTACAGGTAAGTGTAAGTGTTCGTTCAAAAGCTCAATGTTTATGCCCACAATGTCACGGACAGTAATGTCCCATTAATGACAAATCTCAACTCAACTTATACAGCACGTTTCATACAAACATGCAGCCCAAAGTGCTTCACAGAGCGAGATTAAAACGGCACAGATAAAAAAACAAAAAAACAAAAATAAACAACAGTAAATAGAATTTTGCAAGACTACAAATAACAACAATAAAACAACAAAATGTTTAAAAAAATAATAAAAATCAATAATATAAATAAACACAAGGGATAAAAATAGTTTGAAAACTTAAAAAGTAAGGCAACAAATGACGAGGCACTTTAAGTAAAAGCCAAAAAAAGATATGTCTTAAGGTTTCTTTTAAAAATGTCCACAGAGGTGGAGACCCTCAGATCCTCAGGCATATATATACAGTATATAACATATTACTAATAATAAACCTAACCTATTGTAGTGGTAATGAATGAAAACAGTAACTATTATATGATGATAATAAAATAAAAATTAAATAAATAAATATATAAAATAAAAATATAGTAAATAAATAAATACACACACATACAAACAAACAAATAAAATATAAATACAAAATGAAAAATAGATAAATAAATAAAATAAAAACACATGCGCACACACACACACAAACAAATAAAATATAAATGCAAAATTAAAATTAAGTTAATAAATAAAATAAAAATGCACACGCACACAAACAAATAAAATATGAATAATAAATAAATAAATAAAATAAAAACACAAACAAATAAAATATAAATACAAAATACAAAATAAAAAAATAAAAAATAAATAAAATAAAAACACACACACACACACACACACAAACAAATAAAATATAAATACATAGGCTAATTAAAATTTAGAAAAACAACAACAATGCAGATGATACACTGAGTTTTTATTTGGCAGAAATAAGCCTCCATATCAGAGCCACATTGATGAAGTTAACTTTCTGTTTCCCTTCAGTAAAGAATTAACGAGTGCAGCCTGTTCTTCTTGATCTACAGTTTCGTTTACATTAAGCACGCTGTAATAAGTTATCACTATGAGCAGTTACGTGCATTGTGTGGTCACGGTACATACCGGCCGCCTGGCCCATGCAGGGCTATGGGAGTGCCATCAGGGTTAAAATAGTCCCTCCAATCAGAGCAGCCCACGTTTCCAGACGAACACGGAAGTGCGGCGTGTGGACCAATCACGGAAATGTAGGGCAGAAAGGGAGGGGACGACGATACCGGAGGCAGAAAGGTTTCGTGTACAAAGTGTTCAGGCCGTCAGCTGTTCAACTTCTGCATCATCATGTTACGTGAGGTGTTTTAAGTTCAAGCAGAGCCAGTTGAGTCCCCGTAAAGGCGGTAAAGTGCTGCTAAATCGTTAGCATTTCAGGAGGAACCTTTCAGCTGCGTGCCTCATTTCCACACGGAATACTGTCACACCGGGACCGTAAATACACTGTCGTAGCTGTTCCTGCGGTCCGGCAGAGCGAAACAATGAAGATTTAACACATAACATCGCCGTTTCAATGACACAAAACGGTATTTTCACTCGACGTGAAAGCAGAGACGTTAAGTTCGCTGGTTCCGGTGTGAAAGCGTGAATAAACTCAGTGATGGACTCGTGTCGGCGGACCGGACTCAGCGGGGTCCTGTGCTCCCTGTCACTGCTGTGTGTCATCCTGGACATCCAGCTGGACGGTAAGGCTGGCTTTACATCCAGAAACAAGCTTTTAAAAACCTCCTCAAACACAAGTACAGACGTCTCCAGCCTGTTCATTGTTTCTAGCGGTTAAAAGTTCCCCAAACTGCCGTGAAATGTTCGCTTACCCTGGGTACAGTAATGTGTCCCGCCCCTCTGAGACCTGCTCAAATAAAAGTGTCAGATTGTTGCTCTAATATAAACATTATTCAGGCTGTAAAAGCTAAATGTAACAGGTGCACAAGGTGTTTACGAGCTGTAGTAATAGCTAAGAGTAGTATGAGGAGTTACAGTGAGGACAGGCTCTGTTTGGGACCCCCTTTCCTGTCTCAGGTCTCCACACCTCCATTATTACCTCTGATTGTCCACCTGTTTACACACTAATTACAATTATATAATATTATGATTATTTTAGAGCTGCAACCATTAGTTAATTACTCTATTAGTTGTCAACTATTAAATTAGTCCAACTATTTTGATAATAAATTAATTGTTTTGAGTCATTTTTTAAGAGAAAGTGACCAAATTCTCTGATTTCAGCTTCTCAAATGTGAATATTTCCTGGTTTCTTTTGTCCTCTGTGACAGTAAACTGAATATTTTTGGGTTGTGGACAAAACAAGACATTTGAGGACGTCACCTGGGGCTTTGGGAAACAGTGATTAACATTTTTCACCATTTTCTGGACCAAACAACTAATCGATTAATCGAGAAAGCGATCGACAGATTAAGCGATAATGAAAATAATCGTTAGTTGCAGCCCTAGATTATTTATTGATTGATCAGTCTAAAAAAAAGTCAGAAAATAAAGAAATGCTCATCACATATTTCCAAAGTCCAAGGTGGCATCTTCTAATTACTTGTTTTGTTCCATCAACAGTCCAAAACCCAAAGCTGTTAAAATGACAATAATATAATAAAAAATTTTTTAAAAAACAGGAAACAGAATGTTTGGCATTTTTTTTGATGAATGACTTAAACGATTAAATGATTGTCAAAGTGTAGATGATGAATCATTTCAGCCTTAGATCAAATCCTCTATCGTGGCGTACAGTATTCCATATTATATCGTGGTATTGATATCAGTATCAGGTTTATTGCCAAGTTGGTTTTCACACACAAGGAATTTGTCTTGGTATGTTGGTGATTTGAGGATAAGCTCCTTGAGATGCACTGTCTTGTTTTCAAGATAAATTGAGGAACTGATAGGAATGTCTGTTTTGTCTAACCTAGCAAAGTAAATACGTGTCAACTCGAGGTAATGATCCAAAAATGATATAAAAATTGCTCACTGTTTTCTCAACATTGCCAACAATGGCTTAAGGTACAGAGAGATGAAGAAATGGCTTCCTGGGTGTAAACAGTACGTCAATCTCTGACGGGTAACAAATTTATATCATGTCAACCCTATAAAATATAATATAAATACATTTATTAACATGCACTCGGCTTTCAGTACCTGTCTAGCTAGTCTGAAATCTAATGAGCAGCATTTGGCCCTGTCTACACTTCTGATTTGCTTAAATATTTTAATTTATTTAAACTAGCTGTTGGTATGAATATAAATCATGAGTCATAAATGGGTGCAGCTACTTGAGTAATCAGATAGATTTGTTTTTTGAGTCACTGATATGAAAGGTGTGAAGACATTCGTATAAATCAGCAGTTTACTCCGTCTTTGGTAGAAACACAATTTGAGCTCCATCACGGTCTGCTGTTATAATTTAGTCGCCCCTCTCTTTGTCAGTGGTGTATTTCTAGCGAGGCTCAAGCACCGTCTTGTGTTACAGGGGTCTTGGGGGCAACTCATGTCGAGATCGAGCACCACTTGGAGATGGGCCGCAAGCTTTTGGCTGCCGGTCAGCTGGCGGAAGCCTTGTCCCACTACCACTCTGCTGTGGGTAAGGTTACACACAGACATGCAGACACAGACGCTGACACACATTTATACTCTCACCGCTGGCTGACATTTTCAGTCTGCGCCTCTGCTCCAATAATGCCCGCCCTCTTCCGTACTGACATTTGGTATTTGACAAAATATAAATGTAGTGGTGTTGACATTTTACAGAGGGAGACTCTAAGAATTACCTGACCTACTACAAGCGAGCTGCGGTGTTCCTGGCTATGGGAAAATCCAAATCCGCCTTGCCTGACCTGACCAGAGCCATCCAGCTCAAGCCCGACTTCCTGGCTGTAAGTTCACCTGAACCAGAAAAACTAGTAGAAAATTATTTCCTGATTTTGTGTCCATGTGCTTATCATATTTCTTTCTGTCTCTTGGGCTTCTCTTTTGCTCTCCTTCCTCTTGCCATCTCTTCATGTCCCTGCACTTTCAGGCCAGGTTGCAGAGAGGGAATATCCTGTTAAAGCAGGGCAACACACAGGAGGCCAGGGAGGACTTTGAAGCAGTGGTACGTTTAAGTCCTTTAAATCACTGCTTCTATCCTTTTTAGTGTTCTACCTGAAACAGCCACAATGATGCATGTGGTTAAAGGAGGAATCCACCTGTTTTTTTGTTTTTTTTTTCAGCTGCAGCGCTCCCTGGACCACGAAGAAGCTCAGGACCAGCTGATGAGAGCAAACGAGCTGGAGGAGCTGCAGGAGGAGGCCCATGCTGCGTACCACCAAGGGGACTACAGCGCTACCATCACCGTGCTAGAGAGAGTCATTGAGGTGTGTGGCAGCTGGGGAATGGAATAGGGTGTAGTTTCGGCTGAGATTTGCATTTAAAGATATAATCATTTTTTAAAAAGGCCTTTTCATGCATTTTGTTTGCTGTTATCTCATGTTCCCAGTTGTATTGTTGGATTATTTACCATTATATGTCAAATATCTGTCATAAATATGTTTAAAAGAGGGAGGCATTATTGCCTTTTGCTGCTGAGCTGAATTAGTTTGCACATGTCTGTTCTCTCTCCAGATCTCTCCTTGGGATCCAGACTCGCGGGAGCTTCGCGCAGAATGTTACATCCGAATGGGAGACCCGCAGAAAGCCATCCAGGACCTGACGCCGACCACGAGGCTGCGCAACGACAACCGCGCTGCCTTCCTGAAGCTCAGCATGCTGCACTACAGCCTCGGAGAACACCACGAGTCACTCAAGTGAGCTTTGGGGATAAACAAACAATGTTGTTTTTATGTCCGCAGAGTCATGCAAATGAGGCTGATTTTCATCTCACGTTGTTTCGCTCTCCATGTGCAGTCACATCCGAGAGTGTCTGAAGCTGGACCAGGATGACAAAGAGTGTTTCAGCCACTACAAGCAGGTGAAAAAGCTCAGCAAGCAGCTGGACTCGGCAGAAGAGCTCATTCACATGGAGAGGTCTGTACTTTCTGTAGGATCGGTGCACTTTCCTCTCCTAAATCAGGATCCTCTTGGGACATTTAACATGTTTTTACAAGATGTGCGCTCTAAATTATGCGTCTTTTTGAAATGGAAAATGTCAGCCGCTTGTAATTTTCTGATCCCTGTTCTTTTAACATCTTGTTGACACTTTAACAAAACAGAAATATGAGAAAAAGTAGCTATCACTTGCAACCTAACCATTAATTACCCTTAACGAATTTTCTCTTTACATACAATTAGGTATCAGGAAGCCATTGATAAGTACGAATCAGTGATGAAGACAGAGCCGAATGTCCAGTACTACACCAACCTGGCCAAAGAGAGGATCTGTTTCTGCTTTGTCAAGGTGAGAGAGAGAATGAGAACCTTTGTCTGTACATGTAAAGCTCTGGAGTTAGATTTCTATCTAAGTGATGGTCATGAATGGCAGAAGATGTGACATTTGGCTAGTTAAAGGTTTATTACTCGTATAAAATTACATTGTTGAAGATAATGTGAGCTCAGATTGTCTTTTTGACATCAGCTGGCATCAAACTAGCCGACACATTATCCCTCTGTCCTGCCGACTCTAGATTAAGTTGGCTCTGGAGGCGATAGACGTGTGTTCAGAGGCTCACCAGAGAGACCCCCGCAACGCCAACATCCTCCGAGACCGAGCCGAGGCTTACATCCTCAACCAGGACTATGAGAAAGGTAAGAGGACTCACCCTTCTCTTTGTTACAGTCATACGCCCTGTTTGTACATGCAAATCTAAGCAAATCTAACAGAGCAGTCATAATGCATGCCAACTATATACACTTGTACCGTATAAAGAAAGATCTTGCATTTGCACGCACATACAAAAATAGATTGATTGTGTCCATTTTAGCAGGTTCTCCATGGATTAAGAGATCATAAATACTGAAAACCATTAGACAAAACACGGACTCAGAGGATTAATCTATAGATTGTAGTCTTTTGTGGTTATTCACCCTTCAAAATAAGATTAGGTAAAACTTGTTCAGTCCAAATAGATGTTAGTTGCATGTGGGATTAGTGTAAAAAAGAAGCTGACTTGACAATTATGTAATTTTATTGTCTAAAAACCAAATCTGGATTGAAAGAAGTTATTTTAAAGACCAAATTTTGTGTTTTGATAAATCTTTTAATGTGTTTCCCTTCAGCTGTGGAGGACTACCAGGAGGCGAGAGAGTTTGACGGCGATAGCCACGATATCAGAGAAGGGCTGGAACGAGCGCAGAAACTGCTCAAAATCTCTCGCAAGAGGGACTACTACAAGATCCTCGGCGTCAACAGGTAACCAGTCCAATCAGTGTCACTACAAACAGAGTTTACTGACGTCAAACACTGATTCCATCCATTGCAGATGACTTTATCAGGCATGTAACTCTCACAAACTTTCCTCAGGAATGCAAATAAGCAGGAGATCATCAAGGCGTACAGGAAGCTGGCACAGCAGTGGCACCCCGACAACTTCCAGTCCGAGACTGAGAAGAAGGAAGCAGAAAAGAAGTTTATCGACATTGCGTCGGCTAAAGAGGTCCTCACTGACCCAGGTCAGGAGCTGAGATGGCTTTTACATTGTACTTTTAGGAATTTAGTGGACACTTATTCAGAGTGACTTCTAACAAATGAGCTGGTACAGTTTTTGGTTTAAAGAAGAACTCATTTCAGAATTACTAAAAAGTTCCAGCCTGGTTCATGGCAGCCTGTAACTAACAAACTATAATGGCAGGTTTTCACACTACTAATAGCTCATTTAAAAGAATAGTTGTGGAAATTTTCTCGTTCGCTTTCTTGCCGAGAGTTAGGTGAGAAGATCGATACCACTCTCGTGTCTGTGCGTTAAATATGTAGACTACAGCCGCCAGCTAGTTAGCTTAGCTTAGCATAAAGTTGGAAACAGGAGGAAACGGCTAGCCTGGCTCTGTCAAAAGTAACAAAATCCACTTACCAGCGCCTCTAAAGCTCACTTATTAACACCTTACATCTCATTTCTTTCATTTGTACAAAAACCAAAAAAGCGAATGGTTGTGGTTTTTTTGGGGTTTATGTGCCAGACTGTTTCTTGGTAAGCTAAGCTAACCGGCTGCTGGCTTTAGCTTCATATTGAACGGACGGACATGAGAGTGGTATCGATCTTCTCGTCTAACTCTCGGTAAATTTCGCAAACTGTCGAACTATTCCTTTAATCAAAGAAATCTATCACAGTTATCCTGCGACGAGCTGCAACGTCTAAACTCAAAATACTCCCAAAACAACGAAAACAGGCTACAAAAATACGTTAAAAAGGGCCAAATACTAGATGTTTGTGGACACTGCTGCTGGTGCTGGAATTAAAATGCTTTTCCACAGTTTAGCAATTAGGAAAACACATATGGAGTATTGTCTGTTCAGAGAATCAGTATAATTATAAGAAAATTAAAGTGTCATCATACTAAATAGTTAATTGCTAGGTTATCTCAGACAGAATCCAATATGAGCATCATGTTAAGCTGTGATTTAGCTTCTTAGCGTCTTAAATTTCTCCCTCCATTCTTCCCGTTGTCTCGCCAGAAATGAGGCAGAAATTTGACGACGGTGAGGATCCCCTGGACCCGGAAAACCAGCAAGGTGGAGGTGGAGGTGGAGGACAGGGCTGGCCTTTCCACTTCGACCCCTTCCAGTCCGGCGGCAGCTTCCACTTCAAGTTCCACCAGAACTAGAGAGGAGGACTTGACGAACACGAGGGGGGACACTTTGAAAAGATCAATGGCGGATTTACGGAGAAGTCTTCCTCAGAACTTGTGCTTCAGCTTGGACACCGTTTTGTCGGTTACTTGAACCTTTTTTTGATTTTTAACGCAGCCGAGGCTTGAGCTGTACAGTGAAGAAAATCTGGACTTCTTACCACAAAAACTAAAGACCTAACTGTGATACTGTTGAATGAAGAAAATGAAGTCAGCACTTCAGATCCTTAGGAATGAAAAGGTGGTGGTTGAAAGCAGTCGATGAGGGACATTTGGGGTGTCTGCTCTTATTACTCATTTCTCTCTTTGTGCCATTCTTTGAAGGTACTCTTTTTTTAATGCTTGGACATTACATAGGAGGACTGTCAGTGTGTTGGTTTCTGCTCGCAGTATTCTTCTTAAAAGGAATTACATGTTTACTGATCTCAGTCTATATTTTTGACCATGTCAAACCTTCTCTGTACTAGAGAACCAAGATTTTTATACATGATGGCATCAGGAGGCATTTTGTCGAGCTTGTACATTAATGGTAAGTAGGTGAGACTTCAGCACTATTAAAGGAAACTTGTGGGTGTTAAAGTTTTGAAATCCTATGGATCTTAAATCAGTGCCGCTCTGTGATTGTCTTTGATTTTTCTTTTTAAGTTCCCCATTTGTTTTCTACAGCTATCTAATTGGAATAATGTGTGAATTCTGTATTTGCGTGGAAATATTATATCTTCAACAGGCTATATAACCAGCTCCAAACATTGTGGATGTAACTTATAATGACAACTTGCTTAAAACTCACAAATTAACATGGTCAACTGAAGAAAAAAAAAAAAGAAGTTCAATATTCTGGACAAAAGCGTAGCAATTGATGACTGAATCAAGAGTCGTAGTTTTACGCTCTTTCCTTTTCACTCCTTTCAAAGCTCGTCTTTGAAAACTTGCACTTTTACCCTTTTGTTTGAAAAACCACTCCACAGCTTCTCCACGCCTGAAATGTTACTGTAGGTTTTTTTAAAAGCCTTTCAAAGACTCTTTAAAAACCGAGTGTGTCTTCAGTGGTTATCTGGGAGCCTCATTTAAGAAAAGCGCACGTTAAAAGTTATACTGAGCTGGAGCGGTACATTAGTTACAGGTCTGAGGAACTCCTGCGACATATTGTATGTAATTCACAGGATGCACTGAGGCACAACCATTGAGTTGCAGATAAAATCAAAGTGCAGCTTTGTAAATGAGGCCTCAGTTTTACGGCAAGTAAAGACACACAGCAGTTTAACCATAAACCATAAATCACTCTTTTGAAGTTTTGACTTTTTGAGCACAATCTAAGTTATTTTGTCAACAACATCTTAACGATACAGTGACTGTAACAGCTTTTAATCCCATCCACTGCTCGACCGTGTGAACCAAATGTGACAGGCTCTTTGTATTTATAATCGACTGAGTGGGACGGTTTTGTTTCTGGGTTTTTCTTTTTAGGGTTTTCTGCTGTTAGTGGCTTCAATTTTACTGTTGCCAAACTGAATCAGCTGACATGCTCAAGCATATTAAAATATTGAAACAATCTAATTCTGTCCTCGTTTCTTCATGCGTGGTAATACATACTAATAGATGATACAAGGGGCAGCTACAGAACAGCCCCCCTGCTGCTACAAGCTTTTCAGTGGCTTGTTCGAGATGTTAAAGGGGGACAGATGCTCGGGTAGTTGACCCAGAGACCCTAACTTCACTAACCTTAAAAGAGTACTCCACCGATTTATCAGTGCACTTCTACAGTATAACACTGTCAGACTCACTATGGACAGTCTCTAAAAAAGGATTAAAATTAATGCAGCAAAATCAGAGTTATCGCCTTTTTTAATTCTGCATGTTCTTCTTGTCTACACCTAGTGCCTACATTACCCACAATGCAACTCGGCCCTAAAATCGGTGGAGATCCCCTTTAATAAACATGTAGCTCCAGACACATTAATGTTATGAACACTTAGAAATGAGCCAAAATATAAGTGATACCTTCTGTCAACTTTCAATCCATTTTTTAAAGACAATGAAACACAAAGTCTCAAATACAGCGATCTATTTGAAAACATCATGAAACATCAGGAGACATTTGCCGTACACGGAACTGAAACACAATTTCCACACATGTCCAGGTAGCTGCTGTTTGCCCACACCTTCTCATACACACACGGCACACTCAGGCAGTTTACGCACACACACACACACATGCTGTATCGTACAGCTGCCACTGCAAATGGACAGACATCTTCAAGCATAGAGGGAATGGCTAAATCCAGAATATTCACACAGGAGTTCTGTATCTGCATCTGTGGAGGCGAAGTGACAAAATAAAATCCTCCAATGAAGATGTCCACTCTCCCCTTATGAGGTCAGCCGCAGCCATACAGCCGGCTCGCTGAGAGACAGTCACGCCGAGCGTCGTTCCAAACAGGCGAGGCTTCATCAGTGGTTAGCTCCAAATCCTTGTGCGTCCTCCAGACTGTCTGCCTCCACCTCGATGGATACCACGTGGTGACCGGGGATCATGGCTAGGCCCAGGACTCTGGGTTCGCCCTGGGAGAATGTGTCTGAAGACAAAAAGGGATGAAAAAGATAATCATACAAACGTCGACAAAGGTTTTCAGCCACACAAGACAGGAAATTTGTTGAGTTTACACTGAATTTTAAAATGCATAAGGTTCATTATCAACGGTGTTGCTTGGTGTGAATCCATCTTCACCCTTTCAGATCGCTCTCATTTTTTTCAAAGAGACTATTGTGGGGAATAATATGTATTAAAAGTGCTTAAAATGCTCTATCACATTAGGGTTTAATCTTGTGAGAAATGTGGTATTAAGTGTGCAGAAATGCCTCTTAACTTCAGTAAATATCCCCTGTGGAAGAGCCACCGAGCTGTTTCTGGAAGTTAGAATTTTAACAACTGTTGTGCGAGCTAAAACCATATAATGACCAAGATCCAATGAATTATAAACTGAAGACTAGAAGACGAGTGTTCAGGAGTTAACCTCTGATGGTGATTTCACACAGCGATGCCACATTGCAGTCATGTGAGAGCGTCAAAAGCTCTTCAGGCAAAACCATTAATCTGTTCAGAAGTGTCACGACATTAACTTTAAAATACAACTTGTTTGTGTTTCAAACTCATCCTCTCCTCTCCGATCTTAATGCCACTTGTCTCCCACCAGGAAATAACTTGAAGGAGGCGAGGAAAGGAGATGAGGAAAGTGAATAAAAGAAGTAAAGAAGCCAATCACAGCGATTTATCATGAACATGTGTTAAAACCAATAAAAAGGATGTTCTTGTGTAACTGTTTTTCTTGTGGACTTTAACTGGCATGTTAGGTTTCAGACTGTCGGGTTGATTGTGACACACTGATGTCAGTGTTTTTTTGCATGATGGAACAGGTTTGTTATCACCTTCATCCTGCTCAGCCATCTTTAGTGTTTTTTCACCTACCTGTGGATTTGAGGAACTCCTGAGCTGATCCGAGGATGACGTTGCAGTCTCGGTCTGTGCAGAGGAAAAGGCCCACCAGAGTCCTTCCGTCCGTCATGCGGATCCTCATGTTCTTGTTCAGGAGCCCCTCTAGTTTCTGCCTGGCCTGGGACGATGAGGACACCTCAGACTGCTCCTGGGTGCAGGCAGAGAGGTGACACACTAAACAAACACTGAATTTAATGGTGACACAATCACTGATTATCTAATAGAGCTGCAACGATTAGTCGATTAGTTGTCAACTATTAAATTAATCGCCAACTATTTTGATAATCGATTAATCGTTTTGAGTCATTTTTTAAGAAAAAGTGACCAAATTCTCTGATTTCAGCTTCTCAAATGGGAATATTTCCTGGTTTCTTTAGTCCTCTATGACAGTAAACTGAATATCTTTGGGTTGTGGACAAAACAAGACATTTGAGGACGTCACCTTGGACTTTGGGAAACAGTGATCAACATTTTTCACCATTTTCTGACATTTTATGGACCAAACAACTAATCGATTAATCAAGAAAATGATCGACAGATTAATCGATGATGAAAATAATCGTTAGCTGCAGCCCTATCATCTAATAAACAAAATTATGTTCGATTTCAAACACCATCATCTTGTAGAAATACTACAAAAACAATTTACACCTGGGTTTGCTGTCAGGCTAGTGTTAAGTTTTTATTCATGAATGCATTCAGGAAACTGTATGCTAAATATATATAGAGAGAGACTCTATATAAATGCTTAGATGCTAAGGTTAAATAGCGTTATGTATGCCAATATTATCTGGTAAATGTAGGCTAACGTTACAGTTTTAACAGGTGACAGATCAGTTGTATTAGCTAGTTAGCCACCGGCTAACGTTAAGCTACACCTGGAGCCATGGTAACGATGGAGTGTGTGTCAAGAAATCCGTTTTCTCTCCGTTATGACACGTTAAACAGCGTGAACAATCATGTAAAATACTAAATAAATAAATAGAGAAATACATACATGAGTCGAAGGGCCATTTTCCTCAATCATTGTTGCCATAACCCCCTCTTCTTCTTCTTTTTCTTCTTCTTCTTCTCCTACATTTGCTTACGGAGCAATTTGTCTGACGGACCAGCGACACCGGAAACAGTATCCAGTTTAGTTTTCTTAAAGGGACAAACACCATCAAGATACTGATGCAGCATAATGTAAAACTGCAGTCAGGTTTAGCATGAAAATGTAAAATTAGGTAAATCATTACATTGGTATCATATTACAGCTGACAGAAGAGACAACAAACAACTTAAAGGAACACCATTAAATGTAAGAATTTATTGCTATTTTCACACCTGACATTTAGGCAAGGCAAGTTTATTTATGTAGCACATTTTCAAGGTGCTTCACACAAGCCACCAAAAGGATCGGGACAAAGTGCAAAAGAAACACACCAACAAAAAAGGACACTCAAATACAATTAAAAACAGTCATTAGAATAGAAAATAAAAACAAACAAAATAGAATAAGACATGTATAAACACAAGAATTAAAGTTGCAGTGTAAGAAACAAATTATTATTTGATTTAATAAACAAACAAAAGTCTTCAACCTTGATTTAAAAGAACTGAGACCTGCAGTTTTCTGGGAGTTTTTCCAACCCTAACCCAGATGGTTCATAAAAACTGAATGCTGCTTCTCCATGTTTAGTTTTGACTCTGGGGACAAAAAGCAGACCTGTCCCAGACGACCTGAGAGGTCTGGGTGGTTCATAATGTAGCAGAAGATCAGAAATGTGTTTTGGTCCCAAATCATTCAGTGCTTTATAAACCAACAGTAGTGTTTTGAAATCAATTCTTTGACAGACAGGAAGCCAAATTCCAGTTCTGAGTTTCTTGGTCTTGGTGAGGACTTGAGCTGAATCAGCTTGCAGCTGTCTGATTGATTTTTTTATGGAGACCTGTAAGGATACTGTTACAGTAGTCGAGTCTACTGAAGATAAATGTCTTAGTTTTTCCAAATCCTGCTGAGACATGAGTCCTTTAATCCCTGATATATTCTTAAGGTCATAGTAGGCATCGTTTCAGCCGAGTTTGTCACAGCCTTCTGAAAACTGCTAATAATATTACATTTATTATTTTAATGAACTTTTGGAAAGATTTGATTTTGATAGAAATAGAAAAAATAATAAAAGGATGAGAGAGAGAGAGAAAATGAAAAGACAAAAGGCAAAAGAAGAAGACAAAAGATAAAACTTCACACACTAGCAGACATCCATATATACAAGTACACAAAGTAATTAAAATAATTAAAATGATTATAGAGATAAAAAGATAAAAACAAACCTTTAACAGCTTTCTTAGATTGTGCAGATGCTAAGTTTAAAATATGAGATGGCGGAGCATTTCATATCACTGAGCCTCTATAAATTAAACCAAACTGTAATCAAGATGTTCGACAGATAGCCTGAGTTTATAGATATTTTGAGTGAAATAATTGTGGAATTGGTGATTGTGTGAATACTGTCTATGAAAATATGAAGGAAGGGTCCTGTTCAAAGAACTGTGTACAAATAAAGCGATCTGTAGTTGGTTGATTTGATAAACACTGTTGATGCCTGACTGGAGAAACAATGGTTGAAATGAATGAGTTTGATGTCCACAGCTGTTTAAAGCGTCCAGTGTGTGTTGTGGGTGTCGATAACTGTAAAGTGAACATTAACTAACAAAGTCACTGGTCATACCAGACCACGTGAGGCTATAGCACCAAAAACCTTGTGTGTATTAAATTAAGCAAAGGTGCATTTTATTGCTTATTAATTCATCCTGACATTTCTAAGAGAAAGATTGTGTTATTGCTTCTTTGAAAAGTTACACAGTCTCACTTTAAACAGTGAGCACCCAGAACCTGAAACAATACAATGGAAATGACCACAAAAGTTCCTCTTGTGGTGTATTTGTTCACTAACTTCCCTGATTGTTGTATAAATGGTATACCTGTAATATGTGGCTAAAAAGGTCATTTCAAATCCTTATATCTGCTTCTTAATAAAAAAATAAATAAGTGTAGTTTCTCCTACTGCCATTTTAATGCAGAAACTAAAATACTGGGCAGTCACACAGACCATGATTTGTGGGCGTCATTCCTGAGCAAGCGAAGATAAGACAAGGCAAGTTAAGACAAGATATGATAAGACAAGACATAAGTGATCCTGGGGTGGAAAACTCAAAACAGAGGTGGATATAGATCTTGAAAGATGTATAATTTTATGATAATTAAATATATGTAAATATAGCCGACTAGTAGTGATAATGTGACTTTTCCATTCTGCCAGTTATACTTTCACTCCTAGTTTCTCTAACTCTGACCCCTGATCATGGTCACTAGGTTACTCACGTACCTGATGTTCCTTACTTTGTTACTGAAGCACAAAAACACGTCGTCCCTGGGTGGGCTCGAACCACCAACCTTTCGGTTAACAGCCGAACGCGCTAACCGATGCTACACGTGGTGGGGGTGTGGCGTCATTCTTCAAGCCCCTCCCATCTGCATTTGATTTGGACAATATAGCAGAAACTTTGAGTATAGCGTTTTAACTTTAGCATTCATATGCAGTAAACAAAATGTGTATTTGTCTACAAGTATAACTCGATCTGTTATGGATCGCTTATTGGTTTTACAGACAGATAATGACTAATTGACAATATAACACAGCTGTAAACTCTTATTTCTCTACAATCCGCACAGTGTGGAAGAAAAGTTTATGGGCAAGGAGTTTGTATCTTGGGTCAATCAATTAAAGTGCTTTTTGATACATGCCTAATGTTTAGTTTGCTGTTCTTAAATGTATTATGTTTTGGGTATGTTTCCTGTGCTGCTGTCTTAATTTCCAGCACTCTGAGATGAAGTTTTTACGTAAATGCCTTTGTTTTTTTATCTTCTCGTTTTTGTTTAGAGAGTTACTTTATTATACTCAAAATACTGAGTGTATATTGCATTGAATAGCACTTGCCATTAATTATATCCTGAATTATTTTCAAGATATTAGTACGTATATATCAGTGCATCCACACAATTCATACTGACAGTGCACATCTAGGGTAACACACAGCTGGTCATCCCTAAGGTTTCTCCCGTTCTTCCTATTATATTTTTAAACAAAATCTGGTTTATTCTTAGTGCTATAATGCTGCTAACATAGCTTTCTGATTTTATTTATATATTTTACCAGGTCGCTAATTTACTTGATATTACTTGGTCACTTGAGCACAAAATGCTAGGTCCCGGGGTGGGCTCGAACCATCAACCTTTCGGTTCACAGCAGAGATTGGATGTGGGCCAATCACGCCGCGGGTCGACATTGGACATAGCCAATCACAGCGCTTCTTTCTATCGCGAGGACGACGCTCACACTCAGACAAATTTTCCTGCATTTTTCTGTCAGCGCAGGATAACTCATCAAAGTAAGTAACCATTAAATGTTTTATTTTCTTCTTATATAGTCGTACACGTTATGTTTCCATCCGTCACACACAAAGTAATTTTTATCATGTTATTGTAGAGCGTCACATTACGTTATTACAGGCAGGTGTCTTAACAAGTTAGCTAGCTCTGTCGCTAGAGTTAACGTTACTTAGCGACCGTAGTTCGTGTAAACAAACTAACTGATGTACCGTTAATGTTACGAACTACATGTAATACCTGTAATATTACTATGAGTGGAAACAGGCAAATGTCCAAGTATTCACAGTAAGCAGCGTAGCTTACTACCCCAGCTCTGGGGTTTGGCCTTCTGGAGGAGGGAATAGACCAGCCCCAAGGCAGCGGAAGTGGCATGATCTCTATCAGAAGGTAAAGTATAGCAAAATATGTACCTACTACTTATTACGGTCATTAGTATGCAGGTCTGTGAGGGAAATTATACATATCACACATTATGAACTAACATTCGTTTTGTGTGCCACGCTCTGGGCATTCATAAAGTGTGACAATACTGTAAGAGATGTCTTTGTCTCATTCCTCTTTGTCAGAAGTGGAGTTGCAAAATTGCCACAACAGGATCACTTGATGAAAAATGGGCAATATAATGGTGCAGATAATATCAATCAGATGATGGACTGTACACTGAGTGACTCACTCCAGGCTAAATAACAATTCTGACTGTTTCAGATTGAGAAATGCCCTATGCAGGCCCGTGGACAGACCACCCTCTTAGGAGGGTCCATGGCCTGTGATTGTGGATTCCACGCCGCTAAGGTGATCTATTCAAAAATGACATCTCATTATTGTTTATCTTGCATCGCACGTCTGTTACAATGCTGTTATGCTGTTGCTGTTCACATGTTCATATCACATGTGGTAATGCTGTTGTTTTAGCAGCCTGCCACTCAGTCTCCTGCTGACTCGGCCCCTGGGTTCCATCTTTAAAATGGAACCAAACGTAGAGGTGATGCTGGCCTTAATATGGTCCATGCGGGAGAGGGTGTCCCTGCCGTACACAGACAGCAGCCAATGACTGGTGGGGATGTCGATGGGCTCCGGGGGCTCCTGGCAGACCACTGGGAAGAGGCTGGGCCGATCCACAAAGTCAGCACACTCCCTAAGATAGTGTGCCAACCGGGTCCGCCATTCCTCCCCATGGTTCTCCTTGTTGCTGAGAGTCCGCTCCCGAAGCAGCTGAATGACACAGTTGTCACACCTGAAATGAACATTGTTGCAGTGATTAGTTACATGTTCATCACTCCGGCAATTCAATTTTCGCCCACATGCATTTGCTATTTACTGAGAGAAGTCGGGTTGTTGGACAATATGGCATACCCATCTCTGAGTGAGCAGACAAGGCCATTATCCATTGGCTTGATCTTTAAACTAAAAATGTGAGTATTGATTGGTCAAAGGAATCAATCAATTAATATTCTTTTTTATCTATTCTACTGATTCACCCATTTTGACATCTTGTGTCCTCCTCAGCCTCTGACCCACATTGATCCGCTGACTTAACTGTGTGAAGTGCCTCACCTTCAGTAGCACCTTGACCCGGCCCTCGCACCGACTGGGCCAATGGCATTGGAGAGCCCGTGGAGGAGGAATCAATGGCAGGAGGTGGGACTGCTTTAGATATGGATCAACACCTTCACATTACAATGTTACAGGTGGAGGTGAGTAGCTGTATTGCATCCTTTTTTTTTGTTTTGTTGACTCCCACTAAGAATGCAAAAGAGTGTTTGTTTATCATTAAAACGTTTTTGGTTCGTGACCCCTTAACATGAAGCAACGTCTACTTGTGACCCCTTGTCACATGTCTACTTCTAGCGACCAGTTCAACCAAAACCAATTTATTTTACCTTGATCTATATGATTAGGCCTAAGTAGGTAAAATTAATTGTTATTAAGTTAGAGAAAAAAATGAACACAATATTGTGTAGCAGAAATCTCACAACCTCTCAGATTTATCCTGTGACGCTTAGTTGGCGTCCGGACCTTCAGGTTGGGCAGCGCTGCATTAAAGCACTGGCACTGTTTTAGCTCTTAATGTGTGAGTAAAATGACTTCAAGACATCAGTAGTTTTGAGGCAGATCAGGTGTGGGAGATGACTTGGCATCCCTCAGAGCAGAGAGGGGTGTAATTACTGTACCTGTACCCAACACTACATATTGAAATTGAAATGTACAGTGCAGTACAGAGGAAAACAACGCAACACAATGACATAAAATAATTTATATAGACCAAATAAACAGTTTAGCACCACTACCGGTCTTAAAGTATATTACCCACTTAATATCAAAAGTTATAATACCCTCACCATACCAATGTCAAAATGGTATCTTGATCAAACAATTTTATATTTTTTCAATGAATTATTTTAAAATATTTTGTTGACTTGCAAAGTGTGCTACATGTTTTAAGTTATTCACTGAAACTGTTCCATTAATTAATCTCCTTAACTCCACATAATGTATGTGGACAGCTGAGTGTGTGTCTTTAGTGTGTTTTGGGGGATTTACATCTGTATTTAGAGAGGCCCAAGCGTGAACAGATCACCTAAAAATGAACGAAATCTGAGCGTCAACAGATCTCTGATAGATGGCCACCGTCTCTCTGTGACTTTAACTGAACGCTTTAAACTTTGCACTTTAAATGCTGTTGTGTATATGGATAGACTTTGTAGGGAATAAAAGGTTTGAAGAGAGTTTTTTTTTTGCAGAGATGGAGGTTGAGACCTTGCCAGAACCAGAATAAGAGATTCTAAAGCAAATTAAACACTGGTGAAACTCCTTCAGAGGCTTAAAGTCTCAAAGGGCAGAAGACCCATAATTGGGACATATTAACTGGCTCATGCATGACTAAACACAAAAAGAATATGTCACACTTCCACTTAAAACACTTTGTTGGGGCGTGTAAAGCTAACTTTTTCCTCCACAGCCCCACCCCCCCCCACCCCCCGCTGCATGAATGTTATTTAAGCATCATCTGCTCTCCGGGTCGCCACGGTGTCAGACAGCTCAGCTCTGGATGGAGCACAGGAGCCGGTGTCTTCCTCTGTGTGTCACACTGCTTAAAATGTGGGTTAGCTAAAGCGCAGCACCCAGGGGAGGCGCTTCTCCCCTCTCATCCTCGACATGTCTCCCTGCCAAACGGACACGGGGGGTGTTAAAGGGGAGAGGAGGAGGAGGAGGAAGGAGGAGGGGGTAGGCACAGCACAGTAGTGCAGTGTGTCAGGGCCTGCGGCATATGAGAGAGCCCTGGCTAGTTTCACCCTTTTTATTGCACAGTCAGGGCTACAAATCCCTCACACACACACACGTGGATGCTGTGGGTATATAATGTACACACACACAAATGCTCATACAAACACACACACATTGCAACTGTCTTGCCAGCCACCCAATCTGGTGACAGCAGACACCTCAGTGGCCAGAGGCTTAGTGTGGGTAGATGGACTTTCCCTGCAGACACACACACACACACACACACATCTCTTCCTCCTGTGCGTCTTGCATTGCACTGTGTCTCTCTTGGCAGATGTGGCCGTTGGATCAGGCACTAACGAATTCCTCTCTTCTCATTTGTGAGCCAAGCCGGAGCGGTCCAGGCACCTGTTGCAGCAGAGAGAGGAGAGGAGTGTGCGCGGCAGACGGGGCGTAATTGAAAAAATGCTTGTTTACACGTTATTGGTGTAGAAGCAGCGGCTGACAGAGTGACACGCGCAGGCAGAATACAGAGAGGATTAAAAAAAACAAAACGACGATGCTTCGCACAGCGTGGTGGCAGCGAGGCAGGCTGAGCTGTCGGCCACGTGCTCAGGATGGGTTCAATCCAGGCCTCTCACCTTCTGTCACACGCTTGTCGCCGCTCTTTGCTTGTTTCTTGTCGTGAAAAAGGCAGAAACACAGTGAAAATCCCAAGGTGATCTCAGGGTGGTTCTTAAAATATCCCCGAAAGTGATAGCACTCTCACTCATAACGTGATTACAGATTTGCATATTTGTTACATAACTACAAATTTGTTGGGAAAGCAGTTTGTGGGTCTGTGTATTAAATGATTTTGTTTAACTGCACAATAAGGTTTTGGCTTATTCTTAGTTAAATACCAAAGCAGTGCCATAAATGCTGCATAAATATCTTAAAAATTAAGAAACAGAGCTTGTTAAAATAGTTCCATTTCTGCAGGGAGTTCAGGCTCATTAAGTGTTGCTCCTTGACTGATGCAGTGACTGGCATGACTTAATTATGTTGTAAAAAGTCATTTAAAGTAAAACAGACTTTAATCTTAGTCACAGTGGATGCTAAACTTTAAAAACATCTTATTTTTTTTAGGGAATTAATTATATATTCCATATTTTTAACGAGGCAGTAGATAACCCTCTGGCTGGCTGACAGTGGATATTTTCGCTTTAGGTACGCGACTTTAAATCATCATTTTGAGAGTTAAATTTGGAGGAAACGCTGAATACCATTACTACCATACTATAATCACTACAACTCCAGCTACACCTGTAAGCTCGACAGGGTTCTGAGCAACATGCAGATCATCCTCAACAATACACCTTTTTCACAGCAGACATCTTAACTCATTTATATAGTTTAACTTAACTGGTTGTATTGTGTCCCAGTATAAGTGTCCCAGTAAGGCATGACCCAGGACCCTGAAACTGAAGCAGCTCAATGGAATTTACCCTTCATTTATAAATCTTATTTACACCTGTGCTTTCACTCCTGTGACATGTGAAATTGTCACCTCAGGCAGCTCTGACATGATAGTCTAAATAAAATCTAACACAAGGATCACTTGCTTGCTTTTTCCTGAGGTTTGAACCGCATCTCGCAGGCTTGTGGTTTGCTCTGAAGGCTGTTAGATGCAATTAAAAGCTCCACAAACACCCAGTAAAGTGGACCTTTTCTGTTACGATCCTTTTCTCTTTTTTTCTTTTTTTGGATCAACTACTATTTCCAAGGCCAATAATGAACTTTCAGCTTAAGTGAATGAAACATTAAAGAAGTGAAGAGCTTGTTGTCACCTGTGACCAAAGATTGCTGAGATATTCAAGTGATTCGGTGGATTACAGGGCTCTTACTGCTAATAAAAGGACCTTCGCTGCACAGAGGAAATACATGCAGTCATTGTGAGAAACATGATTATTGCTTTGCTATGCTTTCTTGCTGCTTTTTTTCTTTTTTTAAGTGAATAAATGCTATGAAATTAGCTGGATGCAAAGAAATCAAGGCCACATGAATGATTAAACTACATCATTTTTATTAGCTTTCTTTCTTTTTGAATTTAAGAAGCTGATCAGGGTGCAGGCGTTTCATTCCTAAAGCAGATCATTTTTCATATTTTAGTTTCTCCTGTCCAGCCCTCTTATTTCGTAGCGACGTTTGAATGTGAAAGGCAAATCAAAATTCCTTTTTGGCAAAACAAAAGTGCCCCGAGCGGCCACTGAGGGGCTGGATGGGATGGAGGGATTCCCATGGCCTTACTGCCATCCAGCTGACACAGCCTGCTGCTCCTGATTTTACAGTAAGCGCTCACAAAACCTCTCCTGTTTGTTTTCAAACCTCTGTATTAGATCTGGACTGTGCGCTCTGAGCTGTTTAATATGGTGGTTTATAA
>NTHP01000154.1:371011-451296 GCA_003416845.1 Oplegnathus fasciatus
TAAAAGAGGCACATATTTCACCACATATAACCGCTGTACACCCCCCAGTTACTGCACCTATATGCCGCTGTAGGTGCCGTGTTTGCAGCTGCACGAGAGGCAGTAAAAGACGAGAGAGCGCGCTTTGAAAACACAAACTCCAGTTTGCAAGAAAACAATAAAATAAACAAACAAACACACGGCCGGCCAGATGTGTTGCTGTGTTTTCCAGCACTCCACTTCCTCTTCGCCTCCTGCACATCCCAACAAACTTTAAAAACCAACTTGCACCCGCTCGTTTTTTCGTCGCGAGCTCACTTCTCCACCACGAAAAAAAAAAAAGTTGTTTGTCCCTCAAAATCCCCCCTTTGACAGCTCCCAGACATGCCATGTCAATGAGCTGAGGGTAATAAGGTCGCCCTGAAGGGTAAGAAAGCGCACGGCGGAGGAAGGCTGGCATAAACATGGGCTCCCCCCTGGCCGGAGGCTACATGTATTTGATCCCCGTCTCGGGAGGAGATGATGCGCTTTGGCTGTGCAGACATGAAAGCTGGGTGATGGTGTGAAACCGCGGCGCGAGACCGAAACTTGCCCCCCTTGCCCCATTGTCTCCATGACAGGTCAAAATAGGACACCGCTGCTGCATGCTGCTCACTTGCAGGCCACAGAGGTGTGACTGTTTAGCTCCCTCTGGTAGCTTAGCATACTAATTAGCTGAATAACATGTTCATTAAATGTATATTCAAGCATTTTTCTCACACACAACAGTGTTTCTTTTTGCTGCAGGAGTCGCGGGGATATGCAGCTATTATACAGGATATTGATCCTGTCAAAAGAAAAGATGATTGACTGGATGCATATGGCATTCTGGAAGTTTCTGTGACAGTGGAGCTGCATGCAGTGAAAGTAAAGGGTGCAGAAAGTGGCTGCTTAACCACACTGCAACAGCAGAAGTCAAATATAGCCGTGCAGCAGCCTTCAGGTTGCAGTTTATTCATAAAAGGCAAATAATAATTGTGATATATTGGGGTTGGGTGTAATTCAGATGTAATACAAACACTTTAAAGTCACAGAGCAGATGTCACAAAGGAGAAAATATGAGAGGTCTCCAGATAAAAGTGTAATTTCCTATGAATATTAGAGGAATCATCCATTGTCTTAAGACTTCATTAGCTCGGCTCCGGACCCGCCGCCATGCTGTGGCAGACAGATAAATTAGTGTCAGGCTTTTCCGACTAGGACCTTAACCCCCTCGCGACCTCTAGCAGCGGTGGTCGGGGTCCCCGGTGCGGGAATCGCACACAGCGGGGGGAATAAGTCGTTCCAGTTCACCGCGCCGTCGCGCTGGCGGCCTCTGAATCACCGAGCCCTGCGTGCGTGCTGCCGCCCGCCTCCGGCGCGTCTTCGGCGGCTGCGCGCTGCACAGATTCGCGGGAAGCGGGGTTGGTTGTTTGGACGGGAGTGAGGAGGAGGAGGAGGAGGTGGTGGGGGGGCTGTTGCTGCTGCTGCTGCTCACCAACAAAGGCAGGCAGACAATAAAACCCGACAAAATGCAGCCCATCAAACAGGCCGGTTGCACTGCAGCCCATATTCTGGTTCCGCTTTAACGCTTTGCTGCATTTCGTCTTTTGAAGCTCAGCCTGCTGCTGTTTCTGTGTTTCTCTTTTTCTGCTCCAAGCCAGGTCAGGTTGCAGGTTAACTTGCTTTCCCTGCGGTTGTGATATTGCACAGGTACCCTGGGGAATAAGTGGCCTGATATTTTCCCATCATCTGCTGCCTGAAAGAAGAGACACAGTCATGTATTTTAGATGCACTGTGGCTGAGAGTCTGCTATTAAAATATTTGTATTTCTACTATTTGTATTCCCTTAAATTAAAAGTATTAAAAAATATAATAACGCTACATTTTTTATTCTGTTTTTACACATCAGGACTTCTTGATGTTTTTCAGCAAAAAAACACCAACAGATAGTTTGTTTACTAAGGTGCTAGTGACGCTTTTGCATTGCCATAAAACAATTACCCCCATGCTATGGAGCCACCAACACCAGCTGTCAAATCTACTTGCAGCCGTCTAACAAACTGTATCTAATTTAGCATGTGTCACAATTCAGTCGAGGTCAGAGGTCGCCGAAGCCACCGAGGCTTTTGTTGTGTGTAATTACGCTCAGCGGGGATTAGCCGGATGTCGGGAGGCGTTTGAGAAGATTATTGTTCATCTGATTCTGATAGCTGTCTTTCTTTCACGCTTCAGTCTCTCCTCTGCTCTTCCCCTCGCAGAAGAAGAGGCAGAGGTGTCGGACAGAGAGGTCCCGTGCAGGAAGAAAGGGCGGCCGAAGAAAAAGAAAGACGCCAAAAAGAAAGACAAAGAGGGGAAACCCGTCAAAGCGAAAAAACGCAAGAAGATTGTAAGTCTGTTAAGCTGTCATGCTTGTCTTCCAGCTGTCTGCGTTGTTTTTCAACATCTTCCTCTCTCTCTCTCTCTCTCGCACTCTCTCGTCTCTCCTCTTCAGGACAGCGATGTGGAGCGAGACTCCGACAGGGAAAGAGACTATGGCGAGAACTCGGACAGCGTAGCCAGCGACTATGGATCTGGAGAGAAGAAGAAGAAGAAGAAGCATAAAGAAAGGAAGGAGAAGAAAACCAAAAAGAAGAAAAAAGATGACGGGGACCGAGACAGCAGTCAGGAGGAAACGACAAAGGTAAAGAATCTCTAAGTCGTCTCTGACAAGCCCACCCTCGTTTGATCCGTAAACTTCCTGTTCTGATCGGTGGTTTCTCCTCAGCAACCAATAGAGCAGAAGACCTCGGCCCAGCTGGCGAAGGAGTGGGGTCTGGAGGATGTTGATCATACCTTCACGGAGGAGGACTACAGGGAACTCACCAACTACAAAGCCTTCAGCCAGTTCATGAGGTGCGGTGTCTCTCTATTGTTTCCACGCGGTGCTGATGTGGGCTGTTGGCTGTAGCTGATGCACAAACATCGCATACATATGCAGTGTTTTTCAATTTGCTGCAAGTACGGTTGACAAGGTGATGGAGCTATAGCCAGGAACCCTTTTTTTTTTCATTCAGATTTTCAAAAGAGCCAAAAGTTTGTGTTTAAGTGCCAGTTTTTTCAGGTAGCAGGATGTGGCGTTTAAATGTCCCGTATTGTCTTTCATAGTTTTCATGATTTTAATGTTAAATATTCTATTGCTCAGAATATAATTAAGTCTTTGAGTTGCTGAGTGGAAATAATTGTGGCTTGGAAGCTTTCAAACTGATTGGAAGAAACTCAGGAATTGAAGGAAAGCATTGCTGCTATTTGGATGTTGAGTCTGTGATTCATACTGACAGAGAAACTGGTGTGGAGTCCCACAGTTCCTACATGTACTTCTACGTGTTGGGTGCAGGGTTAATGTTAATGCCAACTCACAAGACAAGTCCAGTTTGGACTGTGAGCTTGTTTGAGATTCTACTTTATTGAATGCATGTACTTCTGCTTGCCTGACTAAACACACGTTTCTGTTTGCAAAGATTATTTGTGTCTGTTTAAGTCTGTTTAAAGTTTAAAGCCTCCTGTTGTCGCTGGCGGCACCGTTCAACCAAAACTGTCCACGGTGCAACTACCAGCAGCGTATTGAAGACAAGAGCACAAGTGCTATTACCTGCCTCTGTCTTCCTCTGGCAGCTGTGTCTTTATCACCCCGGCTGGTTGTGCAGCGCTGTCAGTGTGTCGGTGGCAGCCTGAGCCTCGGCCTCTGCGGCTGACTCATACCTGCTTTGACTCTGATAACGTGAAGTAATCCGTCGTGTCCACTGCATGTATATGTTGGGAAGCTGTCAGACTGAGCTGCAGTGGAAAACTCCTTTCAGCCACATTATCCCTGCGTTTTGCCTGTTTGGTTCCTCCCTCCAAAACATTTAAACGACCCTGACCTGTCACCCCCCTGCTAGGCCGATGATAGCCAAGAAGAACCCCAAGATCCCCATGTCGAAGATGATGACCATCCTGGGGGCCAAGTGGAGGGAATTCAGCTCAAACAACCCCTTCAAGGGCAATGCTGCTGCCGTCGCGGCGGCCGCTGCGGCTGCCGCGATCGCTGTCGCCGAGCAGGTCTCCGCAGCGACCGCCTCGCCTGAGCCGCTGCCGCAGCCGCCGCCAATCAGAAAGGCTAAGACGAAAGAAGGCAAAGGTCAGTGGTCAGCTTTGGACTCCCGCTGCCAGGACAGTGTGTTGTTATAGAGCCACATGACACAACAATAATCATCTTTAACACATGCTGATGTCTTGTGAACAGGTGTTGTTTGCTTATATTGTGGTTTACATGTGAATATGAGACCATGGATCACAAACACTTTATTTACTCTTTTGTTAATACACTACTTTGTCAAATGTCAAATGTTGCATATAATCTTAACTGTCCAGGCCCTGGCTATAAGAAGCGCAGTAAAAGTCCTCGAGTCCCGGACAAGAAAAAGGCTGCAGCGAAGGCTAAAAAGATGGCACCCATTCGTATCAAACTATCGCCCATCGGTGCCAAGAGGAAGAAGAGCTGCTCAGTGAGTACAAATCCTCTGCATACCTCCTCTCTTCCTTAATCTCAGCTTCTTCTTTCCTGTTTCTGTTACCTGTTTACCCCTTTTTTTTCACTCACTCCTTCGACTCTTTCTTGTCCCCTGTCAGAGCGAGGACATGGACGAAGACGAGTCCGAGCAGGAGGACTCCAGCGTCCACAGCTCCTCGGTCCGCTCTGACAGCTCGGGCCGCGTCAAGAAGAACAAGCGAGGACGGCCGGCCAAGAAGAAGAAGAAAAGTACGCGCAACCTGCCTTCTATATGTACAGTATAAAATCATAAATGATACACACTCCAGCATATCCACATCCATCTTAAGACTCCTGTGTCAAGTTTACAGACATTTCTGTCTTCTGTCCCAGTCCCAGGCGAAGAGGAGGGGGACGGCTACGAGACTGATCACCAGGACTACTGCGAGGTGTGCCAGCAGGGTGGAGAGATCATCCTGTGCGACACTTGTCCTCGAGCTTACCACCTTGTCTGCCTCGAGCCCGAGCTGGACAAGGCCCCCGAGGGCAAGTGGAGCTGCCCGCACTGCGTGAGTACAGCTACGCAAGAACGCGTCTCTTCCTGCTTCCTGCGCGTGACTCTGCTGAGCATCCTCGTTTGCATATTTATCTCCGAGCGACATGTGTGCTCGGCAAACCTCAGTGAAAGAAATAGTTAAAAGTGGTTTGTTTTTACTTGCTTGGAGCATCGGATGAATAGAGGCTTTGTAGCTGCATCACAAATCTCAGCGGAGAGCCGGCTGCGTTCAGACACACACAACCTTGCCCAGACAAAGACAGATACCTGAAGTGGTGCTGTGGGTGTAGATCTATTCAGTAAAGTCACAAATAAAAACCAATGCTCTGTTTTTTTTGGTTACCATGACACAGTGAGCAGTTTGGTCTTTATACTGAATCTGTTAGATTAGTCAGCTCATTTGGTGTGAACATGGTGTCAGCACTTCAAGAAAGCCAGTTAATTGCTTCTTTCAATTTATTCTGATGGCAGAGCTATATTGTGTGTTGAAAAATGAGCAGTACAGTCTATGTGTTGTTCTGTGTGTCGCTTTCAGGCCTTCATTCTCAGTGTCCCCAGGTTGAATGTGTGTGAATTTAATGTGGACTGCCCAGTCTGCTGGCAAAATACTAACACAGAGAAAAAAAACACATTTGAGCTTTTCTTTTTGCATTTTACTGGATAATTTTGGCAGTGAAGGAACACTGATAAAACAAATAACTTGTAGTCCAGACCCCTGTGAAATTCATCCTTTTTTATTTCTGCAACGTGCAAGAGATAATTTCCTCTTTCACTCGTTTTAAGCATTTCACAAATCCAAACAAACGCCATACTTACAACCGATGCGAGAGCGTAGGAGAAATCGCAAATTTATGTCATTTGTGGAACGTGACGCTACTGCCGTTTGCGATCTGTGTGTACGTGATGCTCGCAAATCACATTTTTGAAATGGGCACTGGAAGCTCCATAAACGACTCACATCCACCTTTTATTCTGCACAGAGGAAAAGTCCATCAGCTTCCACAGTTTAATACTTCCTTTCCCACAGCTGTTAGATTTCTATCTTCTAACCGGCCAAAGTCAGGCTTAGAATCTGACTGCTCGTCACGACTAATGCCAATTTTTATCCTTCGAATCACAACTGATCATTGGTGATTGAGGTGGCAATGTTGTTAAATCCAAATATACTCATTACTCATAAATAGGCATTGGTGCGCTGGAAAAGAAGACCGTATGTGTGCTTAACACTTTCCCCCTTAAATTAATCCTACGTGTCCGGGGATCGATCAGCTTCTGAGTTCTCCTTGTTCTTACTTTTTCAGTCATAATTACTCAAAGCCAATAAGGAACCACAGCTCTTATCTGGATCCACCTTGACTGTTAATTGTGTCCAAAAAAAAAAAGGTATTCTAAAAGTTTCACTCAATTAAAATATCAATCAAATGTTTCCTTGTTCTGCCTCTCCCAGGAAAAAGAGGGAATCCAGTGGGAAGCAAAGGACGAGGACTTTGAGGACTTTGAGGAGGACAGCGAGGACAGAGTGATATCAGAGGTCGGCGCGGGGGTCCACGCTGGGGCGGAGGAGGAGGACGACGACCACATGGAGTTCTGTCGGGTGTGCAAAGACGGAGGCGAACTGCTGTGCTGCGACACCTGCACCTCCTCCTACCACATCCACTGTCTAAACCCACCGCTGCCGGAGATCCCCAACGGAGAGTGGCTGTGTCCGCGGTGCACGGTGAGCTGTGCCCGTTTTACTCTGTGAGCTCTCTCCATCCAGCTTAACAGCTGATTTACAGGCTACAAATGTTGGATTTCATGTCACTTATTGATATGTGATGGAAGTAGAATGTACACATCTTCTTATATTCAGATAAAATAGGAGTAATAGGACATTAAATGACATGTTTTCAAATAACTATAATTTACTAACTATAAACAATATGATTTGTGCCTCCCAGGGATTTGCTCCTTTTAAAATCTCTATTATATTACATTAGAAAATGCAAAATAATAAAAGCTCAACTTAAGTACCCTATCTAGCTCATGGTTTCCAGGGTTACTTAGTGAGCGTATTCCTCCCTCTAGTGTCCGCCAATCAAAGGACGTGTCCAGAAGATCCTCCACTGGCGATGGGGTGAACCTCCGCCTCCCATCCCCGTTCCCCCCGCTCCTGACGCCCCACCTGACGCCCCCCTGCCACCACCCATGAAGGGCAGAGCTGAGAGGGAGTTCTTTGTCAAGTTGACTGGGCAGTCCTACTGGCACTGTACATGGATCACTGAGCTGCAGGTAGTTATTGCTACAGGCAATAATAATAAGATGAGGAATTTCTGTTTCTCCCTCTACCTCTTGTAACTGCCTCCGATTAACCTGAATAAAAATCACTGTCTTTCTCTCCTTCGCCTTCCTTCGTCCTTCCAGCTGGAGATCTTCCACTCGGTGATGTACAGAAACTACCAGAGGAAGACGGACATGGATGAGCCTCCCAGTCTGGATTACGGATCGGGTGGAGAGGACGAGAACGGAGTGGGAAAGAGCGAGAAGAGGAGGGCCAAGGACCCCCAGTACGCCATCCTGGAAGACAAGTACTACAAATATGGCATCAAACCTGAGTGGATGATGATCCACCGCATCATCAACCACAGGTGAGGGAGTCTGTGTGTGCGTGATTTTTCTGTAAAGCACTTTGTAACCTTGTTAAGAAAAGTGCTATATAAATAAAGTTTATTACTATATATTTATTAATAAACATATAATGTAAGCACTCACTGTACTGTATGTGTGTCCCTGCCAGTGTGGATAAGAAGGGTACGTATCACTACCTGGTCAAATGGAGAGACCTGACCTATGACCAGTGTACCTGGGAGAGAGACGACCTGGAAATCCCTGAATTTGCTATTTACAAGGGCAACTACTGGAGACACAGGTAGGACCCCCACTGACTATTATGAGAGGGGGCATGATTTTGATAATTTTTGATCATGTTTCTTGTTTGTTTACGCTCTTACTCGGCTAATTAATGTACTGACTCAGCGATAACTTGGTGTCCAACAGAGACACCATAATGAAGGAGGACCCAGACAAACCCAGGAGGATGAGGAGCAAGAACCAGGAGGGTGAAGAGGAGTCTCCTGCCTCCCCCGTCACTGATGTGAGTTAACTGTAGCTTCAGTTTCAGTATCATGAAGTCTGAAGTTACAGCTGCTTCCTGTCTGTATTTTACACCAAATCTCAGCTCCAGAAGAATATTTGACTTTTTCAGATCCCTCCTCTTTGTTCTCTCCTTTTGTCCTCCCAGCCTACGATAAAATACGAGGAGCAGCCAGACTTTGTCACATCGACGGGTGGGACGCTGCACCTTTACCAGCTGGAGGGTCTGAACTGGCTCCGGTTTTCCTGGGCTCAGGGCACAGACACCATCCTGGCAGATGAGATGGGCCTCGGCAAGACCATCCAGACCATCGTCTTCCTCTACTCACTCTTCAAAGAGGTACTGGAGCCCCTTCGATTCTGCTGTTGTCTTGTGGTGAAGAAGACTGTGTGAATTCTTCCTCCTCGTCCTTGTCCCTCAGGGTCACACTAAGGGTCCGTTCCTGGTCAGCGCTCCACTCTCCACCATCATCAACTGGGAGAGGGAGTTTGAGATGTGGGCGCCCGACTTCTACGTGGTGACGTACACGGGGGACAAGGACAGCCGAGCCATCATCAGAGAGAACGAGTTTACCTTTGACGACACGGCTGTCAAAGGAGGGAAGAAGGCCTTCAAACTGAGGGTGAGGAGGGAAGAGGGGAGGACGCAGAATTAGATATGAGGATGATAGAAGTCAGAGCGAATAGGAGGTCGTGGACGAGGAGGGAAATAGATGTGTGTTATCTAGGTCTGGGCGATAATTCAAAACTATCATTTATTTTATTTTCTGTGGAATCTTGTCATAATTATTATTATTATGATCATACCATCTCATTGTTTTTAAAAACTCTTAGTAATTCTTGGCAAAATGTAACAAAACTAACAGAATTGGTTGGTTTACACATGTGACGAGTTTGATCTGACATAGCGCCTAACGGTGGAACACCATGGACACTATAATTTGAAAATTATCTACAATGTGATATATATTAATACTGGGAAAAATATTCTTATTAATATTGTGAAATATATTGATAGAAGGGACATTTGACCTCATTTTCAGTGCATTTGCCAAATTTAAACCTGTTCCCACCTTTGTTTGGAGTTGTTGTTTGTACACAAACATACCCATCATGAACCATCATAATATGTATATATGATATATTGTTTCATTATTATATCCCTGCAGAGAGAGGCTCCCATCAAATTCCACGTGCTGCTGACCTCCTACGAGTTGGTGACCATCGACCAGACGGCGCTCAAGTCCATCGACTGGGCCTGTCTGGTGGTGGACGAGGCTCACCGCCTTAAGAACAACCAGTCCAAGGTACTGTAGCGAGTGTGTGTGCGTGTGTATGTGGGACAGATACTAATATCAATATTTGAGAAAAGAAAAATTCCATTATATAATTTAGGGTGTAACATTTTTGATCAAGAACACTTTAATTTGTTTTTTCTAGAAGATATGTACTGAGTGGGACATTTTGTCAGCGCTCTCTGGTGGATAAACTATGTAATGGCAACACTCTTTCTAAATTATATCTAGTATCTTTAACATTTTTTTCATCTTTCCACTTGTCTTTGCAGTTTTTCAGGCGTCTGAACGACTATAAGATTGACCACAAGCTGCTGCTGACAGGAACTCCTCTACAGAACAACCTGGAGGAGCTGTTTCACCTGCTCAACTTCCTCACACCCAACCGCTTCAAGTAGGACCTCTCTCACACACACACACACACACACACACACACACACACAGCTGTATTCATGAAGAGGAAGTCTGCAAAATTAATGTTTTCTCTCTCTGCACAGTAATCTTGAGGGCTTCCTGGAAGAGTTTGCCGACATCTCCAAGGAGGACCAGATCAAGAAGCTCCACGACCTGCTGGGGCCTCACATGTTGCGGAGGCTGAAGGCCGACGTCTTCAAGAACATGCCTGCCAAGACCGAGCTGATTGTCAGAGTGGAGCTGAGCCCTATGCAGAAGTACGACACTTGGGAGGGTTTAGGGGGAACTGTGGATTTAAACTGGTGATGGGAAAAACTGGGGAACATTCCCCTCTGGCTACATCGCTGACCACATAGCCTACATTGTTCTTAAACAAGGCACTGCAAAGAGGCTCAGTGGTCAACAGTAGAGGACTGTAGCACTTTTCAAATTCCCAGTAAGCATGGTTTTGGTTTTTGCAGGTCATAACATCTGGACATCTGGGTAAAAACTAGACAAAATTTGGTTGAAAAGTGGGAAGTTGTATCTAGTTTTCATCTAGGTTACATTTAACTTGTTTCAACACCTCTTCAATGACTGTATTTCAGTGTGTATCAGATTCATTATTGGGCCTGCTTCATGTTGAAACAGTTACTGAAATACATTTTTAAAAAAACATGTTTTTGCTTGCAAATAACATAAATCTCGGTTAATTAGCTGTGACTATTTCAATTTTGAAACACCCAACAGCTGCTGTGTGAGCAAAAAACATTCTATGAAAGTATTGCAACACATTAGAAATGGACAATAATAATTTGATTTAATGGAAATTAACAATCCCCGCACTGAAAATGGCATCGATAATATAAGATTTAATTGTCTTTGTGTCGTACACAAAGACTAAGATAAGTTTAACTGGAATCATTTTATCATTCTCTTTGTGTTTTTAAATACAGGAAATACTACAAGCTGATTCTGACCAAGAACTTTGAGGCTCTGAACTCGAAAGGCGGAGGAAACCAGGTCTCCCTGCTCAACATCATGATGGACCTAAAGAAGTGCTGCAACCACCCCTACCTCTTCCCTGTCGCCTCCATGGTGAGAACAGACAAACACACACACACACGCACTCTCTATAACCTCCACAGCCAAATATAAAGCTTTGATAGAAAAACTGAAGAAAAATCAGCGCTTCACTTCTTTTCAAACCAATTGCTTTGCTCCTGAATTACAGAACAGTGACACCTTGTGGTGATGTTCAGTAGTGCTTTTGTATCATATATATACTTTTAAGACAAAGAATATGCTTAAAATTATAATTATTTATTTTTTTGAGACGTCCCATAATTTTTCGTGAATTTACCATCAGTGCAGCAAGTAAAAGAATTGTTGTCTCATCATACAGCAGAGACTCATGTGATGTGTAGTATTATTTACATGGTGGTTTGTGTCTGTGTGTTTGTAGGAAGCGCAAAAAACCCCCAACGGTGCTTACGAGGGGTCGGCCCTCACCAAGGCCTCTGGGAAACTGATGCTGTTGCAGAAGATGCTGAGGAAACTGAAAGAGCAGGGGCACCGAGTACTGGTCTTCTCTCAGGTGCACACTCACACAGACACGCAGACAAACCAGATGGACACCCCCCTTCACAGATGTTAAATTAGTCCCGCGACACCTCCAGAAGGCTCAGCAGCAGACTGATTCCAGCTGTGTGTGGGGAATCTGGTGTAGATGAAAACACGCTCACCCGGCCGGCTTTCTTTCTCTCTTCTGTTCATAGATGACTAAAATGCTGGACTTACTAGAAGATTTCTTGGACCACGAAGGTTATAAGTATGAAAGAATTGATGGAGGCGTCACTGGAGCGCTGAGACAAGAGGCCATTGACCGCTTCAATGGTGAGATACTGGATGATGTGCAGATCCTGACCTCTATCGGAGACCAGTAGGATTTACATCATTATCACCAGTTCCTGGCACCAATTCTCCTCCTGTTGCCTCGAGTGGTTGACAGAAATAATACATTTTAATCTAATTTATTTAATTTAATTTAATGCTCACTGCAAGCTTCATCAAAGCAGCAGAACTTCCTGTTTCCCCCTTCTTCCCAACACGGGGTAACGTGTACACTCATACAGGGGGACCTGTACAAATGTATGAATGCATATTAATAATTGGAACAGACAGCTAGCTAAATAAAACAGAAATCCAAAAGAAATGTTGCTGTTTGCTTTGTGGGCTTAAGAGCTGGACTTTTTCTGATAATCACAGTTTGCTGTTCTCCATTGCCGAGCAGATGGAAATGCAAGTCAGGCAACAGGATGAGAGCCGAGAATCAGTCGCTAGAACTGGTGCCAAACTGACAGATTCCTGAGATTTATTTAGCTGTAACACCGGTCTCTACAATCATCAATGTCTGTGAGTTACAAAGGATGATGGGCACTGGGTCGCATGCTTTGAGTTTGTTTTTAATGTGGAACTTGGCCGTATAACTAAGCAGTTGTTGGCAACAAATGCCATTAGATTATACAATATGAATAATAGCATAAATATGAATGCTGAGGGGAAAAATGGAGAATTTGGATTAAAGCTCCCAAAAGTTTACTGGACTGAAAAAAAAGTTCTGAACAAAAACTATACAGCGACACTTACAATATGATCCTCCAAATATATTTTCAAAAATCGAAATAGTTGCACAGAGGCTATAGAAATCACAAAAATACATATAAAATGTTTTGATGTATATAAATATTTCAAGTATTAAAAAAGAGGGCTATACTATAACATGACAACACTGCACGAACTAGACCCCACTGACCAGAAACGGATAAATAAAATGATAAAGGGAAGAAAAATCTCCTCACAAAAATGTAGGAAATGTAACTGTGCAGTTGTACAGATGAATAATACTAGATAACATTTTAAACAAATCAGAAAACATCCCAAAAGGAGTAATTAATAATTGTATTACTGGTATCAAAAGGATCCTGTCATTAAGGAGATATGATTAATATTACTGGCTATTTGTTTCTCTCACACACTCTCTGTCTCTCCGCTTGCAGCTCCTGGTGCTTGTCAGTTTTGTTTCTTGCTCTCCACCAGAGCGGGAGGTTTAGGCATCAACTTGGCCACAGCAGACACGGTCGTCATCTTCGACTCCGACTGGAACCCTCACAACGACATACAGGTATTAAAGGCCAGCAGCCGCTGAGGAAGGAAACGATTCAATACGACACGAAGTTCATTTTCCGGCTTTGTCCCTCTCTGCCCAGGCGTTCAGTCGAGCCCACCGGATCGGGCAGGCCAACAAGGTGATGATCTACCGCTTTGTGACGCGAGCCAGCGTGGAGGAGCGCATCACGCAGGTGGCCAAGAGGAAGATGATGCTGACCCACCTGGTGGTCCGGCCAGGCCTGGGATCTAAAGCTGGCTCCATGACCAAACAGGAACTGGACGACATCCTCAAGTTTGGAACAGAAGAGCTCTTCAAGGACGAAGGAGAAGGTATATTTTGAGGATTTTCAGTGAAATATAATAATGTGGGAATTTGGAGTTTGGGTCAAAGTTGGTGTGGGATTGATTCTAATAGGGAAGAGCTGGCAGGCTTCTTCTTCTGCGTGAAATTATTTTGTCAAACACACTCACTTTTACGTCCTTTCATCTTGACGATTTTGGCCAGAGGACATGCTCGGCTCATTCTGCTTTTATTCATGATACAATTGGTTGACGAGAAAACAAGACAAATCATTTCCACTTTTTTATCTCCACTTGTTGCAGGTATGAAGAACAGTTCGAGGGATAAAGCCGAGGACGAGGGCAGCGTGATCCACTACGACAGCACCGCCATTGAGAGGCTGCTGGACCGAAGCCAAGATGCAACGGACGACTCGGACGTCCAGAACATGAACGAGTATCTCAGCTCCTTTAAAGTGGCCCAGTACATGGTCCGAGAGGAGGATAAGGTGAGAGGGAGGGAGGGTGAACAGGATCTTACAAATATTATGATAGGTTTTACACTTCAAATGACATCTAAACAGGAGTTTCCTAATCTTTAGTGTTTTGACCACAATGTGGACGAGGAGTGGGGAGGTTTATTGCAGAGTGTGTTGTTCTCCACACACTATAGTTACACACACTAGGTGATAAAGTAGACAGATTGTTTGCGGGTTCACACGCATGTTCACAAATCATACAACTTTAGTTTCGGGTGTGATCTCTCTCTCTCTTTTTATGGGGGTGGCTGTGGTCCACATGTCAAAGTGTCCTTGGGCTCCCGATGGTCTGTTTCAGATAAAAGTACTTCATAAAAGCAGCCATTTTTATCCTCCCAGCACACAAAGAAGCCCTGAGCCCTGTGAGTTAGAAAATGACAGAAGAGAGAAAAAAGTTTACTTGGTCTGTGTTTTATTATGTTTACTTACTATTGAAGAAATACAGACAGACCTCCCAGCAACACTCAGGTCCTCACGCAGACTTCATGTACTGTTGAACAGGGCTGAAACGATTAGTGGATTATTCGAGTAATCGATCAAGAAAATTACTGAAAAAACGATTAAGTAGTTTCTTAAAAAAGGCCAAGAATTCACTTTTCAAATGTGATGATTTGCTTCTTTTCTTCGTCTTCTGTGATACTGAACTGAATATTTTGGGCTGTTTGTTGGACAAAACAATTGGCAATTTGAAGATGTCAACTTGGACATTTTTTGTACTATTTTCTGACATTTTTACTGACCAAATGATCAATCAATTAATCAAGACTATAATCAGCAGATGAATCCATAATGAAAATGAATTAGTTAGTTGCAGCCCTACTGCTGAATACTAAATAGTGGACCAGTTACCTCACGTACTGATGATATAGGGAAAAAAATCTGTATATTGTTGTGGGGGAAAGATGCAGTAAAGACAGAATGAAGTTCAGTGTAATTACCACAAAAATAGCCTGTAAGTTACCTATTTTTGGCAGATCATATAAGCCCAGTCGCAATGTTCAGAGGCCTAGTAACAGTCCGAGGCCCAGGGATTGGGTACCTCTGCTGTCGAGGACTGGGTAGATAGTAAGAGTGCTGTGTCAAACCCCATAATCACATTTAGCGTGTGAACGGTGAAACTCTTTAATTGGAATTCATCATTTCAAAGACCTACCTGCTACCTGCAGCGCTCCCAATCTCTGTGGAAGTGCCTTTGAGCAACTTGTACCAGGGCCACTGCACTGTTGCTTTCCTCTGACCTCTGAAGATATATCTGAAAAGTTTTAACTGCCGTCTACTTTTCTGACTCTCCAGATCGAGGAGATCGAGCGGGAGATCATCAAACAGGAGGAGAATGTGGATCCGGATTATTGGGAGAAGCTGTTGCGGCATCACTACGAACAGCAACAAGAGGACCTGGCAAGCAAACTGGGCAAAGGCAAGAGGAACCGCAAGCCTGTCAACTATAACGATGCTGCACAGGAAGACCAAGGTAGGGACTGGGTTTGGACTTGGTACTGCGTGGACCTGGCAGTCTTAAGAAGCTCAAGTAAGCTGAGTAAACTCCTAGAAGTTAATTTTGGGAAGCCCTGGATATAAAAATCCTCTTTCACTTGAACCTAAGAATGATTTCGAGCATGAAAGTAAGACTATATTTTTAATTTATCGTTAAGATTTATTATTCTAATCTTATGATCGTAGTAGAAATAGTAGGATTTTAGACGATATGTCTTCTGTTTGAGTTATTGCTTGCACAGTGGAACTGAATGGGCCTGGCCTATTGACAGACCACCATGTGCTGTTTCAGAGTGGCATGCTGACATTTCAGATAACCAGTCCGAGTACTCTGTGGGCTCCGAGGAGGAGGATGAGGACTTTGACGATCGGCCAGAAGGTAAGGAGAGATAATAAAAGGAGACGTCAAACCAAGCCGCACTGCTCATGAACAGTGAAAGATGCCTGCTGTAACACACGCGCACGCACTCGGGTCTGTGTTGAATTACAGGTTGAAATTGATTTAGTTGTTACAGTTGCCTGGCAGAGTCGGACAAGTTAGATTGCCAAAAATGCGAACCGCCGTCCTCCTCCTGTACTTCAGACAGTTGAGAGGAAAACGCTCAAAGCATTTCAGACGTTTTTGATTCTTGGTTGACGTACTAATGATTAGGAAAACTTTGAAAGTCTGCAAAATTTAAGAAACCTAAAACAAAGTTTATATTGACTCCTTCCCCTTACATCTTTTATTCTGTTGCCGCCTGTTACCTGCAGGTCGAAGGCAGTCGCGTCGCCAGTTGAGGAATGAGAAGGATAAACCTCTGCCTCCTCTTCTGGCCAGAGTGGGAGGCAACCTTGAGGTTTGTACAACTCTCTGGAACCAGTTCTGCTTTCATTTAGTTTATGTTTTTTTTTATTGTGATATTACTGGAATCGGTCTGCTCTGTTTTAAGTTGAACTTGCACTCTTAGATATTTTTCTAACAGTCTAACAATCTTGAATTGGAGATGGCAGCGAAGCTATTACATCTCCGACTACTCTGAAGCTTCCAAGCTCACTTATCATCCTGATAATAGTGGACGTGATTCTTACGGTCTGCATACTTCGAGCGAGGATTCAGAGTTTATTTTAGCGTTATTAGGCAGTCAGACCAATTCAAATAAGGCCTTGGGAAGTTTGAGAAATACACGGATGTCGGCGGGAAAATGAAAAAAAAATTCTCATTGTGACATTTTCATTTAAGGTCTTCCAGAATAATAACAATACACAGAGACATTCAAACAGACTGTCCTGACACTGCTGGCTTCACTCAGGAATATCTAAAATATACTGTAATTTCAATCGATAGGTGCTGGGCTTTAACACACGCCAGCGAAAGGCTTTCCTGAATGCAGTGATGCGCTGGGGGATGCCGTCTCAGGACGCTTTCTCCTCTCAGTGGCTGGTCAGAGACCTCAGGGGCAAGACTGAGAAAGAATTCAAGTAAGGAAAAACTGCTTTGACTGAAAGTGTTCAGACATAATCTTTCTTCGTTTCTATCTGTCCTTTAACCATATATTTCTCTTCTTCTTCTTCTTTCCCAGAGCTTACGTGTCTCTCTTCATGCGTCACTTGTGCGAGCCGGTGGCTGATGGGGCCGAGACGTTTGCAGATGGCGTGCCAAGGGAGGGCTTGTGTCGCCAGCCGGTCCTCACCCGAATCGGCGTCATGTCTCTCGTCAAGAAAAAGGTCAGACCAAAGCTGTTCGCCTTCTTAGGCCAAGACAAATATGGTGAAGAGTTGTGACACTTTAAAGTTGTAATCCTTGATTGTGTGGTTTAATACTACGGCAAACACTCCTTGAGCAGCTACTTTGTCAGAAATACAACAGAAGACCAACTGGTGTGTCTGTTTACAGTGCAGCCAAACAAACTTGCATTGTTTTAATAAAAAAGTATATTTAAAACTGATCCCCTGATGAAAAATGCTAAAAAAAAGACTGTTGTTTTGCTGTCAGTGCTACTCTCTGTGACAAATACATGCTTCACAATAAAAGCCAGTGCATTTTTTTCCAGTTAGGCGCATTTAATGTGAAGCAGCAGATGTACGAAATGTTGGGTTTGCATTAGCAGTAACTTAATGCAGCTCTGATATGATGTTAGCAGAGCGGAAATCAACAGTGAGGCTGATATTAATGAGATAATATTAATCATTTCCTGTTAATCACTCATGTGTAGGAAGGTTATTAGAATCCAGTGAGGGAATGGCGGACTCCACCACTAACGATGGAACTACAACTTCTTTGTCTACTATACTATTATAGAGAGAAGTGATTGCTGAATGTAAATATATTGAATGGCTATGCCAACCATAAATAGTATTAAAACCAAGGTTTTCATTGCTTTTATGAAATCTTCAGGATTCTAACTTTAACAGGGTTCCTCCATATCAGCAGGGTGTCTATAGGCCCATATGAAGTAGTACAATGTCTTTAATTCAACAAACTACAAAGTCAATACGAGTTTTAGGTCTTTTTCAAGTGAAGATATCAACCGTGACATCTTGAAAGATGTTCTGATTAACCCTACTACTTTTAAGTTTCCCAGCTTACTTGAGTTTATCCAGACATCTTAAATCCAGTTTTCTGTCTTCAACTTGTTGAAACCTGCTGACATCCTGATCTGCTATCTATGCCAGGGGGAATGTATGATATACTGCCAGGCGAACAGGGCATGTGGGTGGTGAGTTTAAATAAGGTGGTATTAGGTAAAGTGAGTGTGTGCCAAGCTTTTTTATTTTGCTGAGTGTTTTGTGTCCAGATCCAGGAGTTTGAGCACATCAACGGGCGTTGGAGTCTTCCAGAGCTCAAACCTGAGCTCAGCATAGACAAAACCTCCTCCAGGGCCTCCTCTCCTGCCGTGAAGACCGCCACGCCCACCCCTGATGCCAGCTATAACAACACACCGTGCACTTCCAAGCCAGGTAACCAAACATACACTCACCAGATCCAGCAGGGGGCACTCCATGTAAAGGGTGTCAGATAACGTTGGAGTTGAATCTAACTGACAGTAATGTGTGTGTGTGTGTGTGTGTGTGTGTGTGTGTGTGTGTGTGTTTTTATGTGTTTATTTGTCCAAACATGTGCAGCAACACCTGCTCCAGCAGACAAGCTGGAAAAGAACGGAAAAGAGGTCGAGAAGGAGGAGGACAGAGAGGAAGGCGAGGCCCCGTCTGACAAAGAGAAAGTGAAGGAGAAAGAGAAAAATGAGGGGAAAGAGGTGGACAGCAGCAGAACTGCAGACCCTGAAGAGGTGGGACACAAAACAGCTGACACTTAACAGCAAAATCATCTATATCCTGTGGTTTTCAGAGGCCAATTACAGTGTGTTCTTAATCAGCCCATTAATGCATTTTTTCTTGTTTTTTGTTTCTCTGCCAACCTTTGGTACATTTTATGAAATCTTCTTTAAAAAAAGTTGAAAAGCTTTTTACCTCCTTTTAAGTCCCTAAGGACCTGTTTTTTTGAATGTGTTTTACCACAAATCCCCAAAAAAGTAAGTGTAGCAAATGTATGCTACAACATACAAAAACACTAGTCTGTTTAATAAACTACAAATAGAATAAGCTGTAAATTAAATTAACTGAATAAACTGTGGCCATCAGTCATGAATAATAATTGAATTCCACAATTTTTTTTAGTTCTGTAAAAGCTGATTAAAAGCTGTCATTTGATGATTTTACCATACGACAACAAAACAGACTAACTCCGTGAGTGATAGCGTATTGTTCTACTTTCCATAGCTTTCTTCTTCGAAAGAGACATCACAAAGTGCGTCCCCTAGTCAGAAAACCGAGGGCAAAGAGGAGAGCGACCTGAAAGAGGAGGAGAAGAAAGAAACAAGTGATGCTCCAGCTGCCACGACAGAGGAGAAAAAAATACAAGAGGAGAGTAAAGAAGCGACAAAGCAAGACACAGAGGTCAAAGAAGAGAAATCAGGTAAAATCAGAAAGACAGAAAATGAAACCTTACATTGTGTGGACAAACGACTCTCGTCAATTGTGATGTTTTTTTCCGGCAGAAGGAGAAAAGGTGGGAGAGGAGAAAGAAAAAGACAAAGAAACGCAAGCGACAGAAGCGACAGATGCCAAGGATAAACCCGAGGTGGCTGACGTCAAGAAAGGTACGTCTCACTGTCTTTGATAAGTATGCTGCTGCAAATACACAAGCACAATTTTTTTTGCTAAATGATACCGTTGCTCTCTTTCTCTGTAACAGAGGAAGTCAAAGGCGAAAAGGATGCTGGGAAAGAAGTCAGAGCAGCGAAGGAGGAGGCGCCCAAGGGTAACGGGAAGCCTCCCATTGAGCGGCCTCGCTTTATGTTCAACATCGCAGATGGCGGCTTCACTGGTCAGTACTGATTTATCTGCAGCGGTAGTGTACATACAGTAATGCATTGTGGGATTATATGTAGGGTAGTAGCTTTCCCACAGTCCGTTTTCTTAGTTGTGTGTTTTAAGCTACACACACATAGCTGGGAGTAAAATACAGTACTGTGGCTTGACAATAGAGCTGCAGCAAACAGTCAGTTAATTCAAAGAAAATGAATCAGGAACTATTTTATTGTCTATTAATCATTTAAGTCATTTTTCAGGCAAAAATGCCAATAATTTAATGGTAAAGGTTTTCAAATGTGATATTTCTCTGCTTTTCTTTGTCTTGCTTTATAATATTTTAGGTTTTGGATGGTTGGTCAGACAAAACAAGACATACAATGACAACACTTTGGGCTCTTGGATATTGTGTTGCACTTTTAACTGTTTTTCGATGTCTTATAGACCGAATGATTAATCGAGAAAACAATCGGGAGGTTAAACGATTATCAAAAGAATCGTTAGTTGCAACCTTACTTGACAATAAAGCACCCTATTCATTAAATTCGGGTTTAATTACTTGAACAACAAACTTCACTTTTTGATTTTTCAGGCACTTCTGTATTATTAACCGCCATGTTGGATATATCAGAGCTATATCAGAAAATCTGAGTTTTCCAGTCACAATTTTTCACAAAAGTTGGAAACCAGTAATGATGGTATGGAGCACGGCAATAGCCTCTTGCTAAGGTGGAAATGATTACACTTGGGAGGGGGTTTCGTTTTCAGCCTTAGATGCTTGTTTTCTCCTCCGTGCCTGAGGTGTGGTCAGGTGACCCTTCTGGTGGGGACGGTGTCAAAGGCCCTCTTAAGATCTCAGGATCTTCAACAGGACACCTGAAGAAGATCCCTGACAAAACAGCGTCAGCTGATAAAAAGTCTTTTTGCATCAAACAGATGTTATCAGTTCTATTTTGCACTTCAATATTTTAAGCAAGAACTATATATACAAAAAACTGTATGCATTATTCAACAAATAAATGTAATGTAGTTTAGACACTTCCATTTTAAGCTTTTTTCTTAAATATAAATACTAGAGGATCCCTAAAAGATGAAGGGAGAAAGATGAAAAGGTGAAAATAACTTAATAAGTTGTCCAAACAAGTTACTAAGCAGTCTAAACAACATAAAATTCACAAATAATACAAAAGAACATTCCCCTAGCTTTCCAGAGTTTCTGCACATAAGCAGCAGTGAGCCAAAATGATCTTCACCTTTATCACAAACCTAGAAAAGCTCTTTGTGCGGTGGAAACACCTGCAGCCAGGTTTCAACTAGCTAAGCGCTTTGAGACCAACCTCATTTTACTTTGTGTTGGCTTCACCCCGCAGAGCTGCACACTCTTTGGCAGAATGAGGAGCGGGCTGCCATCTCCTCCGGGAAGATGAACGAGATCTGGCACCGCCGGCACGACTTCTGGCTGCTGGCTGGAATCGTGATGTATCCTTGACAGCAGTTGCCCGGGCGATGACCCCGGTGTGTTTATTTTTCTATCAGCCGGCAGAAGCCCAGTGTAATAAGTCAACAAGCCAGCCAGAGCTCAGTAAACAGCAAACTGTGTCTGCTGGAAGCTGATGTAGTGGGTCATTTAGTTCATGTTGTTCCCTCTATTATGGTAATTAAGGCCATGCAGCATTCAAATAAAACTCTGTTTTCACTATTCTGCAAGCTAATGCTGAGGCCTACTTAGAGTGAAATACAAGAGCAGAAATGCTTTGTTTCAGAAGCTGCCCGAGACCTATTTTGTGCTAAAATAACTGCAATGTTGTATTTTAAGAGGGTGAAAAATGAAACAAGTCACCCCTAGAATAGCTCAACATTTTGGAAAATAAACGTATTTGCTGTCTTTCCGAAGGTTAGATGAGCAGATCGATGCAACTCTCATTTCTTGTTACGCTTAACTGAGCATAAAGACTGGAGGCAGGGGTTAACAGCTAGCCTGGCTCTGTCCAAAATGCTCAAAATAGCCTACCAAGGATACATATTGTTGTGTTTACATTTCTGTTTTTGAATGTATTAAATAAATGAGTTATAATGCATCATTAGTGATCTTTACAGGTGCTGGTAGGTGGATTTTGTTACCTTCAGAAAGAGATATGTTAGCTGTTTCCCCATTTCCAGTGTTTATGGTAAGCTAAGCCAACCTTTATGTTGAATGGCCAGAAATGAGAGCGGTATAGGTCTTGCTAAGAAAGTGAGTAAGTGTATCTCCAGAAATGTTGAACTATTCTTTGAAGTATGAATCTGGAGCCAGGAGGTGTTTAGCTAAGCTAAGCATAAAGACTGGAAAGAGCGGGAAACCGCTAGCTTGGTTCCGTCCAAAGTTTAAAAATAGGCCTACCGACACTTTCTAATGCTCGCTAATTAACATTTTGCATCTCATTTGTTTAATCCATACAAAATAGAAATATAAAAAAGACAGTTTGTGGTTTCAGGGGGAGCTACGTGCTGTAGCTGTTTCTTTCCAAGAGTCGCTTTATATATAAATAGTTACAGCACGTAACTCCCTATAAAACCACAAATTATTGTTTTTACGTTTCTGGTTTTGTATGAATTAAAGAAACAAGATACAAAATGTTAACTAGTGAGCTTTAGGTGTGCTGGGAGGCATAGCTTTGGACAGAGCTAGGCTAGCTGTTTCCCCTTGCTCTTTATGCTAGTCTTTACGCTAAGCTATGCTAACGCTAATCGTCTCCTGGCTCCAGCTCTATGTATAACGCACAGACTTGAGAGCAGTGTCGGCCTTCACAGCTCTCTGTAAGAAAGCAAATAAACATATTTTCAAAAAAAGGTTGAACTTCTTTAATTCTGATGTGGTTCATGACTTTTCCATAAAAAAAACAATAATCTGAAAACCTTCCCAGTTTAACTTCACTGTGATATTACTTTTATGATGTTGGGGTAGGGAAGCGATGGCCCACACAGTGCTGCTTCACACTATCTCTTACTCAAAGTGTTCCATGACCCTTGACCCCTGTGCCAGTCACGGCTACGCCCGGTGGCAGGACATCCAGAACGACCCCCAGTTCGCCATCGTCAATGAGCCTTTCAAATCGCAGGCGAATAAAGGCAACTTCTTGGAGATGAAGAACAAGTTCCTGGCTCGACGCTTTAAGGTAAGACAAGACATAGCTACAGCTTCACCTTGACTTTCAGAAGTAGACACGAGGTTTATTTGTCAGTTTTTTCTAAGTTAACCTGTTTTATTTTGTTTTTTTGTACCAATGACATAATGATTTTTTTTTCTATTTCTTTCATTTAAAAAAGAAGCCAATGTTCTTAAACATTAAATACAAGAACTTTGCCAAATAGAAGTCTTAAATTGGCAACATTTTGATTTAAATCAGAAGATTATGCCTATGACCAGCCATTAGAAGCCAACTTTCATCACTTGACAGTTTTCAGTACTTTCGCTTGCTATCAAAAAAAGTCTTGAGGTTTAAAACCCAGCCCTACTTTTACGCAAACAAACTATTTTGGTAACATTTTGCTGTGTTTTCAATCACCTGACTTGTTTGATGGTCGGATGACAGATGCCCCTAGACCCACATATTGGCTGGATGGTATTGCTGACAGCTGCATTTCTGGAACGACTCTCATCCTGTTTTTGAGCGGCTCACATGTTTCAGATCCTGCCCTCAACATCCTCATTTACTGTATCTCTGTTTCTTTTACTCTCCTCGTTTCTCGTTATCTCTCTTGCTAAGTTATTGGATTCTTTCTTTGGTAAATCGGCCATCAAAATTGCACAAGAGAGGACACTTCTTTTTTTTTTTTTCACACCAACTTCCCCTCAGTATGATTTTAAGTTGTAATTGGTTGTGCAACACGTTTACAATAAATAACCCCTTTTTACAGGACACACACCCGCAACTGAATTACTGTATGAGGCTTGATTTTTGTCGAAATGCTTTCATTACTGTATGTCAACCAAGACACTGATATATACACTGAGAGATGATTGGAGGAGTTTTCAGACAAAATATAGTAAGAGTAGACGGTAAACAGAAGGAAGAATCAGGATATAAGAGCTTTTTAGCCCTGTTTTATTATTTTTTATTTTTGTTTCCTTTGTTTATAAAATTGGTCCCTTTACCTTTACCTTTACCAAGTAGCTTATGTTAGGATTTTTACTAAGAGTGAGTTTAGTTTCTTCATTGGACGTATGGCTTCTTTTTTTTATCTTGTTCTTTGTTTTCAAAGCAGAGCATGAATGGTATCTTAACACTTCTCAATGCAATCAGTAGCATCAGCTGTGCAGGGGAGGAGCTTAAGTTATATAGCATCTCACTCAGGCTCTGAAGAGACATGTTAGTTTGATACGCTGACGCGATAAACGTCTTAAATGCAAGAGCAGTGTGCAGAAATCTACTCTTCTACAAGATACTGCCCCATAAATTCATCCTATTTGCCAAAATAAAACACCAATGTTTGGTATGGACTTTTAACTGCGCACAGAAAGAAACTTCTCAAGATCTTAATACTAAAGCTGTGCCCCAGTTTCATACTTGATGCTAATTCTAAGCAGGTTTTATAGTGTGTTCACACTGGAAACATGTCTAAATTAAGTATACTCAAAATTCTGTATGTCCACAAAAAAAACCCACTTGATTTTGGAGTGTGCTGTTGATGGAAACTGGTATCCCACAATGCAATGCACAACGGAAATTCTCACAGCTGTAGAAGATTAGAACAAATTGTTGATAGTGGTGAGACAGCTGAGGATGATCTCAGAACAAAAAAACAAGTATAAAATCTTTGGTAAAACATTTTGGCATTTTCCATTTATCATAGAAGTAGTGTAAAACCATAGAGATGGAAGGTGCAATCAAAATAAAATATAGGAAAAAAGAAAAAAAACAAGAAAATATGAAGCCATGTTGAGTATTCATTATGTGCCTGAAAGACATTTGTGTACATTCTTTTATTTCACTTGGTGATGGTGGGCGACAACGGAAAGATTTCTTCGTTTTGTTTTGTTTTGTTTTTTTTGTACTTTTGAAGGCTTCAGCAAAAAGTAAGTCAAGTGTTGAAGGATGATATTAAACAAGGGTATTCTTTTAGTAATTCGACCGTTTGTGAATGAAAAATGTACCCTTAAAATCATAACATTTACAATGAAAATAATCTCTTATTCATCAGGATCTTTAACAGACACGAAAAAATGAAGTGCATTTATATGGTTGGAAAAGTTGCATGAAATCTGACAGTATAACTGAAAAAGACAAATGAATTATTCTAGTTTATTTCTACAAAAAGCACAATTAACATCAGTATTAGCAAAGTGTGAAATGAAAATAGTAGCATATATGTTATGCTGGATTTTTAAAGACGAAGTGGCAGTTTGATTGATGTCCATTATATATAACATAGTTTCCTTTTAGTTGAGAAAAGCTGAAAAGTAAAAAAAAATTGGTATACTAGCTTCAAAAACAGCACTGGAATTGGGACACAGTGTGACTCAGGCAGGAAGCAAGCGTTACAGACTAAACATGAGCATGCTGTAATGTTTTGTGACATGATGGCTGTGTGTTGAAGTGCAAATCTTCCATTTCCATCCCGAAGTGTGCAGGAAGGCATTCATTTCAGTGACATTTTCTCTCTTGTCCTACAGCTGTTGGAGCAGGCGCTGGTGATAGAGGAGCAGTTGCGACGGGCGGCCTACCTGAACATGACCCAGGACCCCAGCCACCCGGCCATGGCGCTCAACGCACGCTTTGCGGAGGTGGAGTGCCTCGCGGAGTCACACCAGCACCTCAGCAAGGAGTCACTGGCGGGCAACAAGCCGGCCAATGCTGTCCTGCACAAAGGTCAGGGATGATGGGATGATGCCAGTAATTGGGGTTAAAAAAAATCTGTCTGTACAGTTAATAAATTCAACGTGTGTGAAAGAAGTAAACGGGGAAACTGAGGAGAGATTGGCAGACTGATAATCACAAGCGTACAATAAAAAAGAGAGATACACATCAACACATCTCGCAGCGCTGTTGTGCAATCAGTCTTCCCTGCTGCAGCGGCCATATCACTCTGCCTGAGGCTGACTTTAGTAAAGCCAAGCAGCAGATAAGCTTACACTGTGTTAAGTGATAGCTCCAAACATTTCCTCACTGGCTGCCCGGCAAGTCTGTCCATGTTTATATTGTTCTGGGGAAAGGATAACATGTCCAGCACACCACTGCACTACTGTTCTTGTTCCAGTCTTGTATTTCTGCACGTAACAGCGGCGAACTTAATGAACGCTTTATCAAATTGCAAAGCGACTCCAATCAGTGACTGAGTCCATGTAGGTATGTGATGACAGAGCAGTGAGATAATAAAGGATGGGAACCGAAATCTCTTGTAAAAATAGAATGAGAAATGTGTTGGTTTTTTTTATGAAAAGCCCCCAACCTCTTGTAAAGATGAGACTTTTAAACAGACTATTTATAGTGTTCAGACCCTGGAAATGATAATAAGCCACATAGTCACCATAATAACTTTTAAAGAACTTTTTTACTTTGAAGTGCAGAAGTGGTCAATCAAACTTTCAGAAGGAAACAAAGACAAATTTTCCCAATAAATAAGTAAAGTATCCAAATAAAGTATTAAATAATCAATAAAAAGAAGCAGGAAGTAGAAGTTAAAATATGAAAATATGAATCAGAAGTGAAGTACCAGGTCTTTCTCCCAATAAGTCAGTAGTTGTTATTTGTTGTTGTCATTGCAGTGTTGAACCAGTTGGAGGAGCTGCTGAGCGACATGAAGGCTGATGTGACCAGGCTACCGGCCACGCTGGCCAGAGTCCCACCCATCGCCGCCCGCCTGCAAATGTCCGAGAGGAGCATCCTCAGCCGACTGGCCAGCAAGGGCACTGAGACCCACACACCCCCGGTCAGCAGCAGCCTCGCCTTTTTAAACACAACACACATTTAAACACACACACAACAAAACCTGCCACATTCACAAGTTGAAACCTGCTCAAGCTGCCGGCACTCAGTGGAAAAATAATAGATGGAGGACGGCCAATGAAAATAAAGAGCCCATTATCTTGTCACCCACCTGCGTTTTTTTGCTCCACAACTGCTTAGTCAGCAGATTTTTTTAGCTTACATAACTTAAAAAGTGGTTTGTTTTGTTTTATCTTCTATTTTTTATAAATCACATCCTACACACCCATAACTCCTGAAAAAAAAATGAACTTCCTCTTCCTCTGTGCAGCCCATACCTCCAGGACCCTACGCAACCCCTCAGAACTACGGAGCCCCCTTCACTCCCGCCCCCCCGAGCGCCCTACACATGGGAGGGGCCAACTACAGTCAGATGCCGCCCGGATCCTTCATATCAGGTCAGTGTTTGAAGCTTGAATAGGGGCTCGGTCAGGATTTGGATCCATCATTACAAACTTGGCGAGTATTGCTCAAACCCAGAGAGGTTACGATTTCAAAGGTTACAAATATATGAAATATGAATTACAGGTAGATGTATTATAAATGATGCCCTACAAATGTGGAATTTTTCATTTTATATAAAGGCGCCACTATGAAAAATGGCATTTTGGGTTTTAATATTTCAGTAGATATACTTTGGTTTGAAGAGCTTCCACAAGCAGGTTCAAAAATACACTGTTAGTGTGCGGAAAAGTGTTTTATCTTACTTTGAAACTACTTCAGAGAGTAATTTCAGGAACATTAGGCTTCACCTGCCAGTGCAAGTGCTGTGAATCTGTGAGTGTGTGAGAGAGAGAGAGCGAGAGAGAGAGGGAGGTGAATGTGTTACAATCAGTAATAATGAACATCATAAGGTATTAAGATGTCCGTAATTATAGCATTCAAAGTAATTTACACAAGAATTCCAGTTTGTTTGATCTGTTTGACACTTGGCGAGCTGGCAATTTAAGCCAGATTTATGCTTCTTTGCGGAGGTGTTATTGCAGTCTGCCTGCAGCTGCCTCTGGCACGGGAAGCGATTTATAGCTCAGCAGAGAATTGAACCTGTTGATTGTTGTAGCACCACAGCAACAGCAGATTTCGTAATTTTATTAAGGTGATGTTGTGCATTTATTGTAAACCGGAAGGATTCACGTGTACGTTCTTTAATTATGGAAAGATTTGGACAGGAAATGGTTTCGCTAGCACAAGGAAAAAAATACAAATGTATCAAAGTAATCATGTTTAGGGGCACGTGGAGTTCTGTTTAGTGCTACTCAGCCTGTGAAAACTGTTGTATGATGTCTTCTGTGGCTTTGGAGGAGAGAGTAACCCTGATGATGTCATAGTGATGTCATTAGGGTCATCTCTGTCTGGGTTTGGAGACAACTAGTTTATAACGGAAAGCCTGCATTACAAACTGGGGTCATTGAGTTTGAAAGATGCGACATTTGCGAGGAGGGTCTGAGACGAGAGACTTGGTTGCATTATGGGAAATGTAGGTTTTTGGAGCTTGGCCCACACTAGGTACTAAAAGACAGGATATTTTGGCCTGTGCTGCTTCAATTTTGATCGTTCTTTGTTTTTTAATGCATTTTGCAAATCTCACAACTTTGTGGAAGTGAAATACTAAGTCGCTGTTGTCTGTAGTCTGTAGCAGCATCAGAAACCTGTGTGAGAAAACACAAGCAGACCAGTCTCACTAATCACAGTTCTTGTGGTCTCTGTGGCCTCAGTGGAGTTACATTTTTGAGAGAGTGCACATCAGCTCCAGCAGAGCTACAGAGCCTCCACGACACCCTGACAGAGAAGCACAAATCCGGCTTTGGAGATCTGGACTTGATTACTTGGCAACTTGCACTGATGATGGGCACAACCAGTCCAAAACGTTGCTTCTATTTGCAGATATCATCTGTGGAATTCCATCTTTATATGGTTATGTTGTTGTGGAAAACTATTTAGCAAAAAAAATACAAAAAAATGTTCAGGCTTCATCAGAATTACTGACTCTGGGAATTGTGTATTTCAGGAATTTTTCTGTGCATTATAGTTTTGTCATCAAGTCAGTGATGTTTGACTCTTCAGTTTCAATATAATCCTTAAGTATGTGGAGTGAAGAACTACCTGAAGCAGCACTGTGTTAAGCACTTTGAATAGACACTTTATCTCCCTGAAACCTTCAAAATCCAGAAGGGAGTCCATATTGGAAAAAAAACATCTGGAGCAGCGTTTCTGATGTGGCTGCCAGATAGACACCTGAAATAGATATTACCAAAATCAAACACAAACGTGCTGCACTGCTATATTAAGGCATTTTCATCTCTTAACATGTCCAACCTCAAAACCTCAATACTCAGCAGTAACGACACATTGTGCAACAATAAAGCACAGTCTGGTGTGCTATCAGACCTGTCTGAGGAGTGTTTTCTTTTTCAGGCATGTTTATTTTCTCTTTTGAAGTCCTATTGTGGCTCTCATTACTTATTGAATTAAAAGCTTTCGAATGAAAATCGTAGAGAAAAAAAAAGAATCTGTTCTGTTTTGGCCTCCTGTCCAACTCCCCTCGCCTGCAGTCTGTCAGAGCACGCTGGCAGTTTGTGAATTTATTTTCTCATAATTAGTTCGGTAACAGCATATGCTCACCAGACGCACTCTCCGGTCTGCATGTGTATTCGTGTTCGGAGATGTTTAAATAGCAGAGATGTGGCAGAGATAACTGGTAAAACCTGATATTCCCCAATAGCTTTGCCCTAAAAACCACAACACCCAACTCTCTCTCAGTGCTACGCTGCCTCTCACTCAGTGTATCTTGATTTATGTAATTGTAGACTGAGACATCTGTCAAAGGCATTGCGTTTTAGAGAGCCAGGGCCTATCTCTGAAAATGTCATTATGCTCAGCCTGTCTGAATCTGGCCATGCCAAGAAAACATTCGGACTTTGTACCAAGGTATTTTGAGAGCGACAGAAACCGCAGAAGGAGTTTGGTTGTGTAAACGTCGTGTTGTGACTTGTGAACCGGCGGAGGGCTGGGCCCGGCACTGGCTGTTCAGAAATAGTCGCGCGCGAGTTGTGTTGCTCTGTGGGTTTCGCTTGCGGGGGCCTCGCGGCAAGCAGCTGAGCTGAGCACAGGCCGAGCTGAGCCGAGTGCAGTCTGAACATCCTGAACTCTGGCAGGGCGCAAGCATGCAGCAAATGAGGCCGCATTTATGGTCTTGATTGGGGTCGTGCTGGTTCCTGACCTTTTTTAGACTCAGCCAGGGAGGAAAAAAGTGAGTGGGAGAAATGGAGTTAAAACAACAAAATTCTCTGATTTTGCGACCTAGCTTCCCTCCATTAATAGCCCTCTCCTGAGAGAAGCTCCCTCACTTGAGTACACAAAACATGTCCAGAAATATGCATGTCTGCCGTGGCACTTTTTAACTTCTCATCTACTACTTTAACTGCACTCTGCGAACTTTGCTACACAACGTAATGATACACTGAATGCTCCAATGAAGGATTGTTTTGTGCTGTCTCACACATGGCAGTATCTCAGCATTTGCTCAATATCTTGAATTGCATTTTGGAAAACCTGTTTCAGCCATCAGTACTGCCATGAGGAAGCTACTCATCTGCACTAAAAGGAGTCCCACATTCTAGACAAAACTTCATCTTTTAGGGGCGTAGAAATTAGCGAGATTGCCCTTCAAGTGGAGCACACTGGTTCAAGCCCTCATGACTGCAAGCACCTGCCCTGCTGAAGTGTCCTTGAGCAGGACACTGAACCCCCGCCAGCTCCAGTAGCTCCCCCCTGACCTCTGACCTCCCTGCAGAGGAGGGAGGCAAACTAAAAGAATTCCCTACGGGGACCAGTAAAGTGTCACATTATCCTGCTCCCCTCTCCAAGTCTCCACTACAGTCTGCCGCTTGTCTGCCCCCACAGAAGCCGCCGCCGCTGCTGGGGCCACCGGGGGAGCTGCTTGGGGAGCCGCTGGAGGGCCAACCGCTGCTTGCCAGAAGACCAAGGAGCACGATGTGGTGCAGCGGCAGCGAGTGGTGGACCTCTGGAAGGACGGCAAGTCAGAGGGGGCCATCGGGCAGGAGCTGAGGATGCCCAAGTCCACGGTGCACAGCATCATCGTCAAGTACCGGCTCAGCAACACGGTGGAGAACCTGCCGCGCAACGGGCGACCAAAGAAACCCTGAGGGGGGGAGGAGAAGAGAGGACATTTGGATAAAACATCCTGGAATGTAACAAAAATGGAGACTGAAAAAGAGACAGTGGAAGCTGAAAAAGACAGACGAAAACCTGAAAGCACGAGGAGGAAGTCCAAAAAGGACCCAAGGACAGAGCACTTTGAGCACTGCTGGAATGTGAGGAATATAAAGGGAGAAGTAAAGCTCACTGGATGGATCGAATAAAGACGGGAGGCAAAAAAACAGGAGAGGACATGAAAAGTCAAAAGAAGTGGCGGCACTTTGATCCATAAAAGAAAACAAGCAATCAACTACAGAGAGAGAGAGGGGGGGAGAGAGGTCCAAAATAAGAAGGGAGAGGTGAAAAGCTGGCCCTGAGATCAGGCACTAATGATGCGTGGGGGGAAAATGAGGCAGAGAGACAGAAAAAAAGGAGAGATGACCTGTCTGGAACAAACAAATCCACGAGCAAAGAGAAAAGGCGCTACTGAAAAAAAGCCCAAAAATTTTACTTCGAGGGGAAAGATGCCTTGGACTAAAGAGGAGAGGGAAAAAAGGCAGTATGTTAATGCAATCACAGGTTTTCAGGAATTCAAATATGAATGCCTAAATGGAGAGAAATGCAACAAAGGAGGATTTTTTTTTTTTTAGTTTTATAACTCCTCAGACAGATTTCTCTAGACTTCTTTTTCTGTTTCTCCCTTTGCGGCAAAAAAGATTTCCCCCTGGATCAATTCTTCATCCGCCGGCTGACTGAACAAGCCTGTCCCCTCGCTCTGACCCTGCACTCCCTCATTCCTCCATAGTCCTCCACACTCCTCCGTCTCTCTTTCTCATTCACACACACACACACACACACTTTATATACTATATACACTGTGGACCTCACACACAACCTAAAAACCTGCAAAGAACTTAATTTATCTGCTGAGTGCAGACAGATGAAATCCAAACTCGAAATAGAAAGGGACGAACTGGACTCAGATTATCTTGCAAAAAAGAAAAGAAGGAAAAAAAGAGTTATCTAAGTATAAAACACTACTTCCCATGGACTCTTTTGCCCCAGCATTCCTGAGTCCATCCAAGCATAGAAGCAAGAACCATAGATATAAAAAAAACGCAGACGTTGCCTTTGCCCTACAATCAGTAGCAACATAGCTCTGACCCAATCTGATTGACTGGTATTGACATATGTACTGTATTACAAAGCATATTTACTATTGCACCTTTTTTTGTGGGGGGGTCACTTAAAGGGGAATATCACTCCATTTCCTGTTTTTAAGCCTCATCACAGCAAAAATCAGTATTTATGAGCAGCTCTTCCCCAAAGCTAAAGACTGTAATCTGTCACTGAAAGAAAAAGGGAGACTCACTTTGAAGCCCAAAGAGACATTTTTGTTCTTTAAGCTTCTTTACTGTGACAGCGTGATGGATTCCACGCTGGAAAATGTCCCCTGATCCCCGAGAAAATAAAACACTCTGGACTGTGTCATCGTTTTTCCAGCTCAGTGTGTGCGCGGTAGAGCTGTACATCAGTGTGACATCCCAGACTTAAGAGCAGAAGAAACTCCTCTGCCTCGTTTCTGGAAGGAAGAGAGGTGAACAATCTGTTACACAGTCCAAACCTTTCTAGGACGAATGAGTATTTTTCAGCTGAAATTGAGTGGTATTTCCCTTTAAACTTAAAGGACATAAAGACCCGAGAAGTGTGGCAGCAGTGCGGCCTGCAATGAGAACTATACTGTATGTGTGTAGGTTGGCGAATGCTGTATGTGTGTGAATGTGTTTTTTTTGTACATGAGTTTGTATGAATGGTAGCACTGCCATTTTTATCAAAACTAAGTATTGTTTAAAATTTTCTATATTGGTGCCAATATGTCTTTTCTGTCGTTCCTTCGCCAATTCCAAAACAGTACTTTTTTGGATAACTTAACTTTGAGGGAGATGAGAATGTTTTTCTACAAAACCCTTTTTTCAATTTCACAGAATAAGCTAAACTTCTCAAATGTTTAATTTTGTCTTAACACAAAGCAACCGTTCAAGAATTTTGCCTAAACATGAAACACTCTAACATCTGCAAAATTATAGCTTAAAGCTGCACTAATCAATGTTTTTTATATTAACAATGGATAAATCACTTTGTGTAATGTGAAAGGACTCCTAGTGAGAAACCCACAGAGAGTTATCAACCAACTCTGGAGTTCCTCTCAGCTTTACAGAACGTTTTAGCATCTTTCAGCTCGTTGTTTTGGTTTTACGGCCCACAACTTTACTGTTTTGGTTCAGTCTCACCGCTCTCATCAACATCGTTTCCAGCTGCAGGCAGCTGTTTTCAGTGAAAAAGCGCTGATAAACCTACTGTACGCTACCTGCCCAGCACCAAACAAAGTTAGCAACTACAAGCTGGTGAACATAGCAGAGCATTTAGCAGCTAAAGAGCCAGATAATTCCTTCAGGAGTTGGTGGAGACCAAAACAGAGCTAAAAGAAGAGAATATTGCACTTACACTCATTAGGTGAACAGAAACACGACTCTAAATGAATGCTAATGTTGCTCTGTGTCTGCTGGAATGGGCAACTGTTTGCTAACAAACACGTTCGCCACACCGACTTTAAGGGGAGATAAGGTGATAATATGTCAATGTTGCGCTGCCCCCAAGAGCTCAAAAAACCAATTGATGCAGGTTTAAATCAGGAAATACCTGAAAGAATAGTTCACATTTCGATCGGTATTCAAAAGAAGTATTAAGGTGCGACATCCAGCCTTAAAAGAAAACACAACACACAACTGTGAAATCCTTGATTGGTGATTTTACCTCCAAACTCTTGCAACACATGGATTCATGAAACTCTTTTCAAGTCTCAGTTGGACAGACTCTTAATTCTAAAATCAAGCCCGTGCTTTTGTAGTTCCTGAACAGTTGACAGTTCAGAGACACAATGTTGTTCCCGATGAAAGGTTTTGGCATAGATACGCTCACGCAAAGCTTTTCAGCAAGCAAAAATGTGGCGTTCCCTGCCAAGATGGCAGCGTTCACTTCTATCAGATAGTAGGCAGGACCTACAGAGGAGAGACACAGGCTGTCATGTCGGCCAGGAATGTTTTTTATTGCCTTTCTGGACTTGAGGTCCTCCATCCAGTGCAGTCCCAGAGTTTCAGGCCTCGTAGACAAATAAAATGGTTTAAGTTTAAGGAATTCTCAGAGATCCGTCCAGGTGTTAGATTTATCATATTTTTACTGTAACTACAAATATCACAAACATCTTCTTGTCCCAAATTAGTTTGGCTATCTGTCTCACAGTGTCGCCGCTACTGTGAAGCTGCAGGCAGGCTGGAGAGAGTGAGGGATCTGTATGAAGAAAGAGGAGGAGGTTGGATGAACAGAGGTGAAGGATTGCAGAGTGAATTTGGCAGCAGAGTAAAATGTACGATGTTGGATGTCGCAGGGGGAATCGGTTATCTGGTGTAATTCAAGTTCCTCATTGAATTCCTCCTGCTGTTTTATCTTCACAGCTTCTTTACCTTATATGCCCAACTCATACTGGATTTTTGTGAGGCCAATACTGATATCGATATTCCAAATTATAATCCTTAAGAGGAAGTTACACCCCTGGTTACTGGTGGTAACAGAAAGTGTGGTTTAACACTACAGCAAACAGTCCCTAAGTGGCTACTCTGTCAGAAATACCACAGAAGAACAACTGGTGTATCTGTTTACAGTGCAGCCAAACAAACTCATGTTTTAATAAAGAAGACAGTCAATAATAAAACTGATCTAAAAAAATGCTGAAAATTGTTTTTGTAGACACATTTTTGATGAACAATCACAGTTAGCGCTGTCCTCTGTGACAAATACGTTGTGTTTCGTGTGACTGCTTCACAGTAAAAGCCACCCAGTGTTTCGCTAGCTAAATGCTTTTAATGCGAAGCAGCAGCAGCAGGAAATGTTCAGTTATAGTTGGGGTTCAGAGAGTGGACAGTAAACAGTGAGGCTGACATCAATGAGATGAAATTACAAACAGTCTCACTGGATTACACGCTGCATCGTTTCCTGTGAATCCAGCGTGTGTAGGTAGGTAATTTGAAGCCAGAGCGGGAATGGCGGACTCCGCCACTAACAATGAAAACTACTATATAGAGAGGTAGTTAGTGAATGTGAATACATCGAATGGCTATTACTGAAAAAATATGGGCCATAAATATCATCAAACATCAAAAGTGGTGTTTGATTTCATTAAAATATTAAGGATTGTAATTTTAAGAGGTTTTAAAAAATCTGATTTAAAAATATTGGCTTATTTTATTTGCATAACATTTTCGATAAAGATCCTTTAAATTTGTTTTATGAACAATTATGACCTAGATATGTACTGAGCAGCAGCATTTTACACTTGAGAAATATACTTGTCAGTGCTCTCTGGTGGACAAAGTATGTAATGGTGACACTGTTTCATAAATTACCTCAAACACATCTTTGGCATTTCTGCACTGCAGTTTCTTGCTGTTATACTGGCCGTGGCGACGTATCGGTCTTTTTTGTCCAGAGTACTGCTGTTTTTTTCCATCTTTCCCTTTTTTTTTATCATCTCTCTCTACCAATCTTCTGCTTCTGCATCTTTTTTTCTCTGTGCACCCGTAATTCCTCTTGCTCTTTCACCCAGTCTTTACCTCGATTTGTTTTGCCTCTTATCAGATTTTGTCTGCCACNNCCCAAACGTCTTCAGCTCAATACACCCCTTATCACATCTTTGATCTGCACGGGGGTGTTATGACAGTTTATCTTTCCCCGTGGCGCGAGTGAGAGAAGTGCGCTGTTAGTCTATTCCTGGCTTTGTTTTGAAAGGAGCGCTAAACTCGCCGTTCCACTCCCCGAGCAGATTCATGATAGGACACAAATGTGGGAAGCACAGATCCCTTTGCTGGCCAGCTGTGCAGTCGTGTAGAAAGAAGTTAATTTTCATGCATGTGTGCGTCTGTGACCTCGTTTGCCTGTGTTTGTGTGTGTATGAATGTGTGTTTACTCATTGCCGGCCTCACTCTCTCCAGGTTAACAGTTATGCATTCTGGGGTTTTATCATTATTGTAAACATGATACTGTTTATGTAATATGATATATGGACGTACTGTATTATGCAAGTTTGCTCATTAAAAAGATTATCAACCTATTATCAAGTGAGCCTGGATGCAGTTTGTTTGCTTACTCATGGAAACACAATTATTTTAAAAGGTGTTAGTTGTCATATTTTTTAATAATTGATTATGATTATCGTATATAAACAAGACCAAGGTGATTGGCAGGTTCTCTCTCAGCACCAAAAATAAAACTGAGGCCATATTTCCCATAAACTTTGCTATATGTTGCTAAGAGGATGTTACTTCTTCTTGTCTCCATTGCAAAAGAGTTCTCTTTTGATTTTCTGAAGAGAATAGTACAATAATGCATTGCCTTTATTGGTTTTCACCAAAAAAAAAACAGCCAGATTTTTTAAAAGGAGTCGATTTAGATTAGGTTTTAACACATTTTGTCTCCATTTTTGACTCCATCCAGTAATAGAGAGAAATTATGCACCAGTCGCTCTAAGGGAAAAAGAAGAAATTGTTCAACTACTGAGTGTTTGCTCTGCAAATTGTAGTTTTATGATCTTTTTTATTATAACTTTCAGTCAGATTTTTTCACTATTTTTTAATATTCAGAGTAAACACAGATAAATACCCAGATCTGGGGGGGGGGGACGTGGAGAACTAAAAGCACTTTTAATGGCCTTTTAATGACTGTAATTACACTATTGCCTCAGACTTAATGTGGTAATGATTTATTGATGTTAAAGATGCTAAATGTGCTGCAGCACCTTTAAAACTTAAATTAGCTGTTTCACATTATTCAGTCTATCTGTTTGGATTACTTGGATGGGGATTTGCATTTGTGATTTTAATGTTCTTGTATTAAATTTTTGGTACAGCCACAAAAAAGTCCAGATGTCGTACAGTACCGATTGGACATTTACAATTATCCAAAAGGCGTCCAAGCCAGACATCGGCATATTGAATCTACTGTATCCATAGATACCACTGTGTATACTGTCTATAGATATCTAAAAGAGGTCCCAGCAACTTCTCATTAACATACAGAATATGGTCAAAGTTGCATGTTTTTATGTTGTGAAGGGTCATTTTCCTGCTGAAGTGGTCTTCACCAAATGTCAAATCCTTGAGCCTGTTCTTCACTGATGTTGAGAACTGTGAGCCATGAATGCCAAACTGATGTCTAAATTTGTGTATTTGCGTTTGTGCGTTCCTGTGTGTGTAAGAACAGTGTTTCATCGAGACTTTTCTGTTTTCATTCCGCGAGAGGAATCATTGAGAACAAAGACAGAACTGAACTCTCTCTCTCTCCCCCCTCGCAGTGTTGAATGGGCCTCCCATGTCTGTAAAGAAGGAGCGGGAAGCAGAGCTGCTAGTCAACCGGCGGGAGCAGCGCAGCGGAGAGGTCATCTGTATCGACGACTAGACGACACACACACACACACACACACACACACACACACACAAACCCATCTGCTGCAAAGATATCTTCAATTTCTCTCCAAGAAGTTTTCTAAAACTTTACTCTGCTGACTGGTACTCCCCCCAAAAACTACAACCGCACACACATCCAGCACACTCACGCACATGTGCACTTGCTGTCCACGGACACACACACACACACACACACACTTACATACATACAGTCCATATTGTCTCATAACTTCTTGTGACCTTTTCTTGTCTGCCTCAAACCATTATACTCCTCATAAGCGGCCTCTTCACACAGGCCTCCTCCTCCTCCTCCTCCTCTTGGGATGCTTCTAACCTCATCTACACACACACACACACACTTATACACACTTACACACACACAACGCTCAACCCACCTCAATCCTAGAAACCTTTAGATCTCAATAGACCATGTAACCTTCCTCCTCCTCCTCCTTTAAACTCTTGACAGGAAGCTGCATGTGAAAATCATTTCTACCGCCGCACTCCATCCCCTGAAGCATGCTCTAATCACAATAATGCTGTCTCGTGGAAAGAAAAAAAAAAAATGGTGTCAAGCTGTGCCTACGGTCGTTTTAATACTGTTTCTAATTCTCCCAGAGAGGCTGACCCTCTGATCTCTCAGTCCGAGCAGCTCCAAGCACAGCTCCAGCTTTTTGTTTTTGCTTTTTTTTTTTCAATGGTACATGTTCAGATAAAACACACGCAGCAAAGGTATGATATGGTAATTATATTCAGGACTCGTTCGACCACATCAAGTATTTGCCGCCACCCCACCCGGCTTCCCCGGTTCTAGTTTATGTACAGAGCTTTGAGGTATTTTGGGGGTTTGTTCCAGAAAAGGCCTCGCGACGACGCTATTTTTCAGAAACCTCCTATGAATGTTTATAACCTTTCATAAGCAAGTCAGTGTTATTAAAACCTATTGATCACCCCGAACACTCCTCTTGACGCCCCCCCTTCCTTCCCTTCCCTCCCTTCCCCCTTTCCCAATCAATCTTTTTTCCTGTTTTTTTTGTTTGTTTTTCCAAGTTTCTATTTCTTTCTACAGAACCCTGTGATATACTTTGCATATTTAAACAGCTCATTCGTGTTCTCTTGTGTTTCCACTCTCGCAGTTATGAGTATCGTTGTCGTCGATGTTGCTGTCGTTCTCGCTGTTGCTATTTGAGAAAGAGCTTCTACCAAAAGAGACATTTTTTTGTAACTATGAATACAGTATGTGCGACACACGATGCACCTCTTTGCCATGTTTGTCCTATAATTACAAGAGATCGCAAACGAAGAAGTTGCGCTAACTTCAGAGGTAGATATATTACAAGGAAACTAATTTTTTCTTGCTTACGTTTTAGATTTGGGGCTTGCAAATGACATATACATATATAGAAAATAGGCCATATGTAACCCTAAATGCTTCTCTGAGCAAAAAGAAAATGTATACTATCTAACCCCAGTGAAAATACATGGTTATTATCTGGAAAATCAGAGGATGGAAATCCATTTTATATACTGCATCATTAAAAAACGCCTTAATAAACATAGCTGAACAAATGTAAAGTCTTCGAACTGAATTAAGAACCTGATGTCAACCTGTAAATCCTAGTCAAAGTCTGATTTAAGTTGAAAATAAAAAAAGATAGCTGCTGTAGGAGTTAATTTATCCCATAAATCCCGGACATTTTACACCGATCTTCCCAGGAAATAGTCCATTTTACAAATTATGTTTCATATAAAGGTTTTGCAACCCCTGAACTAAAACGTTATATCAAAAACAAGCACTTAGTTCTTTTTCCACTTTTACTTTTGTCCTCCCTCCAGATTTTTGTGTTAATTTCTGGGTATCTTGTGTCACTGTGTATGTAGTGGTGCCAGTCAAATGATGAGTGGCAATGAAACATGGTAATGATGACGCATCTCCTTTTTTTTTTTTTCTTTCTTTCTTTTTTTTTTGTTTGTAATAAAACTGAATGAAATGATAAAGAGCACTGTGTGGATTTTTTGAGATGGTGTTAGTCATACTTTGCCAGTGGTGTGGCTCAAGGCCCAGTGTGGTGCAGACTGAAATATCTCAGCCACTGTAGGGTGGATTGACATGAAAGTTTGTTCAGACATTCATGGTTCCCAGATGATGACTCCTGATGTTGGTGATCNGACTTGAGGATACATTTTAATGACTTGAGGATACATTTTAATGACTTGAGGGTACATTTTAAAGACTTGAGGATACATTTTAATGAGCCGTGGTGGCCCCAAGTGGCAATGGTGGGATAATGGTAAATGCTAAAATATAGTCTAGCACCAGTAGTAGCACAAGTAAAAGAAGAGTCATAAAGTCATTACCTGATTATGTCAGTTATAAAGCAACATCAGCCACCTTAAGCTACTATACTAGACCGATTAAGGCTGTACTGGTTCAGCAAAATCCCAGAGTAGTGAATTAAAGTTGCATTTTAATGCTTATGAATTTAAGTTTTCATCTGTAAGAGTATGGTTGTGTTATTTATTTTTTTTCAATAGCTACATAGTCTTACTTTAAAATGAATTTAAAAAATACCACCGTTGTCATCTTTTAATTTGTGCAGATACCACCTAATATAAGTTTATGGTTTCTTTATTTGCAAGCTTAGTGGAAGTTTAACTAATGTAAAGGTAGATTGAGCGGCGTAAACAACATTTAAGGCTCCAATTTGGTCCAGAAATTATAAAATAAAACTTTCTCTGTCCCATTTCCTTAGTATATTTCAACTTGATATGTGATTCAGATCCCGCCTGGAAAAAAAAGCCTCTAGCTGAACAAATAGAGAACGGTCGTCTTCAGAGACTGAGAATTGTTGTCAATGTGCTCTGATGGCGTTGGATGCAGCATAGAAGCAGGAAGACGACGATGTGGGTGGCTGTGAGAGCGATTCAGTGATTCAGTGTCTTCTCTTCTCAGGCCTTTATCACACATTCTCCTATCTCCCACACACACACAATCTTGAGGAGCAGATGGTTAGTGATTCATGATGACTAAAGGTGAGGAGTCATCCTGCTCTGTTATTCAGAACAGATTGGTGCCACACAGTTCACTATTTACTGTTATCTCAGCTTTATGATTCCTAGTGGAAGAGGTTGGAGATTAGGTCAACTCCTATTAAGTGCACTGACAGGCTCATTATGGAAAATATATGGACCGTCTCAGGTGAATGCTCTTCTGTACTGTACATTCATTTTACATTTATGTTTCAGGCTTGAAGCTGATTTACTGTATGTGGGGAAACTTGCAGGCACTGCTTTAGTTTCTTACTTCAGGTCACTTAAATGTCAAAATGTAGGAAGTTTTAACTGACATTGTTTAAAATGTAATTAAAGCAGTTCACAGAGGCCTCATAAATTCACCCAAATTATGTAATATTCACTCTTCAGATGCGATCAATTGGTATTTTTTGAAGTGTAAGAAGTATAACATTAACATTATCCATATATTATTGCAACAAATGAACATTAAACATACAGACTTAACGGATTTCTGTGATCGTCATATTTATCCCAGTAATGCTCAGTATAACAATCATTAGTACATGACATTTTGGTATGTTTGTCTGGATTAATTACAGTGGTGATTCTTAAACTGGGAGCCTGAATCCCCCAAGGGGTCCTATGATAAATCTGAGGGGTCACAAGATGAATAAAGGGATCAGATGGGAAAAAAATATTTCTGTTGCACGAAGTTGTGTGTTTTTTAATGACTTTTCTCTCTAAGTTTGCTTGTTTCTCTTGGTAAACAGCAGTTACTTTCAGTTCTTTGGAGCCTCTGAAAATCCTTCAAATGCTGATAAATTTGATGAAGTTTACAGCCATACTTTGCAGTACTTATTAACTGATGACGCATTGTTCAGTATAAGGGATATTACTACTGTATAGTTTTCAGTAGCTTACGTATTATTTTATATTATAAAAACTTTTCTTAAAGCAGCTCTGTGGAACTTTTCATTTTGTGTTGATTTTGGTGTTCCCTGTGGACAAAGGCGGTAGTGTTTCACCTGACGTTAGGTTACATGTTCCCTCCGCTTCACTCCACCCTGCATGGAGAGTACTTCTCCAGGAGCAGAGCGGGCGGCAGCTCCGGGGACTGACCTTCAGTTAGCAGCTGAAGCAACTGGAATTCAGCCAGAGCAAACCCCAGCATCATTTCGTCTGACATCGTGGAAAAATCCGACCCAGTGGCAGACATTAAGAATAACTATTAGAAACTAATAGAAATAGCCAATCTTCTCGCTGTTGGTCTCGTTTGCTTATGTAGGTCATATAGTGGCATCGCTGAGCTGGTTTAAAGCAATATTAACTTATTTTTTTGGCCACTTGGGGGCAGCGCAACAAGCCATGAACACAACACTAACATATTATCACCTTAAAGCTGTTATGGCTAACGTTGTTAATGTTGCTAACTGTAGAGCTGAAGGGAGTAATAATTTGTCCGTGCATTTGTCATTACAAGCAGAGCAACTCCTTTCACAGTACACATTATTATTTAACCCTTTGTTATTACAAAATATTAATTATTGCAGCTTTAAATTTATTGTTCCAGAGAGACACTTTACAAAGTATTGACAACTTTACATTTTCTGCTCACCTTCACCTTCATTTTTGGAGACACACAATCTGTTTTTCTGGGTGTTTTCGTGAAACAAATTTGAAAATATGACTCTTCAATAACAAAAAAAGTTTTATTTAACATTTATGATGAGTGAGTTCAGAAGAAATTGCATTGCATACATCATCATTTTACAGAGAACTTCTTCAGAAGCCTTCACAAGATTTTCCGAGGTGGTAATAAACTTTGACATTTAGAAAAAAAAGGAATCGGGGCAGGGAAGTGTGTAAAACCGTGTGTGTGTGTGTGCGTGTGTGTGTGTGTGTGTGTGTGGAGGGACAAGGCATGTTTTTCCTCAAAGACCTTCAACTATGTGGTTCAGGTTCAGATTCAGGAAGTGAAAATTTAGATGGTTGCTGATGTGTGTGTGTGTGTGTGTGAGTGTGTGTGTGTGTGTCTGTGTGCAGAGGACACTCAGGGGATTCAGTGTGTGTGTGCGTGTGTGTGTGCGGTCTGATCGGTGCTGACAGGGAAATATGAGGTGCACGGGGGTGTGGGGGGGTGGCGGTGGTGGTGGTGGGATGAGTGAGACACAAAAGGGAAGAGGAAAACGATGAGGAAATCAAACAGGATATAACGTCTACGCTTTAAAATCTGACATTTTTCCACTTGAAAACATGAATGTTTGGCTCCAATTAAAAAAACACTACGTCCGCTGCAGTAAAGTGCTGAGGAGAAACCAATGCGGTCCGTCCACAAAAACTACTTATAAACAAGAGTGGGAGTGCTGAACCCACTGCTAGAAATACACACTGTTTGTATTGTAGCAGAATATTACAGAAAGCAGCAGCATATGAGAGAATGGAAGGAGTTTCATTTCTAAAAAGAGACACAAAATAAATGTGACTATCAGAACAAGAGTCAGGACGGAGCGTGACAATCTTTCTAAAACAGAAACCATCTCGGTATTGTCTGCGAGGTTATCAAGATGTATATGTAACCCAGATCTGCTCTATTGTCAATAAATAGCAGAGTAATCTTCCGGACTCATGGGTGCAGGTTGGATCAGTTCCATGTTATTTCAGAGCTGTGCTTTGGTTGGGACAAACTCTTCATTTCTGACTAATTCAATTTGAGTCACCAAAGGACAAAAAAACATACAAAATACAGTCTATTATTATCTTTAGCTATGCTAACGTTGTGGCTCTGTGGATGGCAATGTCTGTCGGTCCCCCACTACTGAAATACCTCAACAACTATTGGATGGACTGACCTAAAATTTGGTTCACACATTCATGTTCCCCAGAGGAGGAATCCTAAAGACTCTGGTGATCCCCTTAGCTTTTTACGAGCACGAGACTATTTTTAATACTAGTCTTAATACTATACTAGTACAAAGACTTTTCATGATGATCTCTTAGTCACAGAATCAGAAAATACCAGACAATGTTCTTTTTTCAATACAAAATCTGGTTAATATTTAATATCCACTTTTACTTACACTATAGCTTTGGACATGTGAGGGCCTCTCCAATATTATTTAATGGCTATTAATGATTTACAAGAGGGCTTGGAAGTGATGGCTATTATGGCATCAAAAAGATAACAAAGGCAGAAGAGAGAGGCAAAGCTGTATTTAAAGCTTTGCTTGCTATAACTTGCTTTCCGAAAGTAAAGCCAATACTATACATAAAAATACCTTACAATCAAATATGACCTTAGAAAAGAGCACAAATTCACATCCATGTTATTTAAAATGTTCCCCTTTCTTTGCCAGCTGCTGACTTGATATGCACATTATGCGGAATATGTGTGAAGTATATACAACGTGTTTAAAGGAAAGGCTTGCAGTAATTTCACACTCGGACACACATTGCATTGTAAAGATCATAAAAATCAGTATAAACATGAATTGTTTGATTTCACATACACACACACACAGACGCTGCATCGTATAAAATATCATTGACAACTCATGTAGGCTGTTTATAGTGTCGAGATTGGACGCTTGCAGACGTGCTCTTAGCTTCTTGAGGCACCGGTGATATAAAAGTGGAAGGTGCATGCACAGCTTTACTGTCAGTCTTAAAAAGAGAGTGTAAGCACAATTTATTACATGATACGAAGGCTAAGATGAACATCCAAGTATTTTTCTTTTTATATGGAGCCCTTTATCTACAGAACAGCTTCCACCACATCTGCTCTCTCGGCAGACGTTCATCGAGGCATTTCGTCCACTTCGGGTCTTGGTTTTAATCCAAAAGTCTGCGTTTTGCGTTCCAAAACGGCACCGCTGTCCAGAAAAAAATTCCACAACAACTTCCACAAATGTCAGGTTTGCCTTTCAAATTAACGTCTTTGGGAAGAGGCTGTGGCACGATGTGATGCCCACGGTTGCTTATGACTGTTTCACCATGTAGAAAAAAAACTCATCCATAAAAAAACGAGTGAATTTTGTTGTTCTCGGATGAGTTCGTGTAAAAAGACTCCGCGCTTCAGTTGACTTTAAAGATGCTGAAGATGTGAGGCGAGGCTGAGGGATTGCCCACAGTGTGGAGTCTGAAGGACGAGCCCGTGATGGCCTGCAGCTCCGTGCCTCTGTCCAGCCGCAGGAGGCCGGACACCTGGCAGGGCTTCAGGAAGTGGAAAGGGTGCGGCCCGGCGGAGGGGGTTGTCCCGTAACCCTCCATGCATTGCAGCTTCTGAGGCCTCTGGCTGATGGTCACCACATCCAGCTTCACATACTGAGACTGCTGCTCGTTGAACAACACCTGAGGAGACAGAGATGATGTACATGTCATCAAGAGAGGTCAGCAGAGACACTAGGAGAGCTTATTTCTTCGCAACTATCCAAATAAAAACTAACCAGACCGCCTCAGGATTTCCAAGTTCCCACTACAGTAATTCTTTCTCTTTTTTTGTGGCTAGATTTTCTCCAGACCTCTGTCAACTTGACAGGACCAAAGTCTGGCTACATGAGATTATCCGAAACCTGATATCCACCTCTCCAAAAAAGCAGTACAGTATGACTGATGTTCGTGCAAAATAAAGGCTGTTTTTACAAAAACTTTTAAAACTGAAAAATTCGGGCTGCGTCCCAAGACTCTGCTATTCACTCTAGTTGCAAATATGAAATCGATCTGAGGTTTCTTCACCACTTCCCCTCAGGAAGCCAAATTTAAGACCCAAATCTTTTTTCTCTTTTTTGTTTTAAAATTTTGAATTATTTTTAACCAAATAAAAACCCCATGTTACTTTTTTAAAGACACTTGTTTGAATTGTTCCATAAAGAAAACCAAAAAACATTAAAGAAAATATAAAAATGTTTTTACACAAAACCCTTTTTTCCATGTGACAAAATGGTCACATTTTTTAATCACTGTTTTGTTTTGTCTTAACATAAGCAGCCATACATTATATTATTTATAATTATTGATTTAAATTAGAAAATATACTATAAATATACTAATAAATATTGCCACCTTATAACATTGTTGAAGCAAACTTGCAAACAACATTAGCATTCATTTGGAGTCGTTAATATTCACTCTACTTTTAGCTCTGTTTTTGGTCTCCACCACCTCCTTTGTGAAATATTTGGCTCTTCAGCTCCGCTATGTTTAACAGCTAACTTTATTCCATTAGCTGGTCTCGTGTTGGGCAGGTAGTATATATTGGGTTTACAGAAAACGGCTACCTGCTCCTGCTGGAAACGATGCTGATGAGAGCTGTGAGAGTGAACCAAAACATTAAAGTTGCAGGCCTGAAAACCAAAACAATGAGCTGAAAGATCATAAAATGTTGAAGAAAAGATGATAATCCTCTGTGGGTTTGTCACTATAAGCAACTCCTTTAATATTACACATATTCATTTGATCCATTGTTAATATAAAAATATTGATTAGTCCAACTTTAAAGTGGAGATTGAACCAGAAGGTGGCATGTGGGGAATGTGGGGTTGGCGAGAGTGATGTTGATGTAGTTTGGAGCCACTTTGTAGTTCAATAGTGTTAATAAACTACAACTCCCAGCACAAACTCACCTGGCAGAACAGGAAGTAGACGCCCGCTTTCTCCACAGTGAAGGTGCCTTGTTCCTTGTTGTACCTCACCGCTTTACTCATATTCAACGTCCTCTCTTCCCAACCCTTTATCACTCCACCCTCTCCCACTGACACACACAGAAACACACACATATCCAAGGTTAATCGTCTCTCAGACAAAAGATTCACGGATTATCCTCCATCCTTCATTTTTTACGACTCTTACCTTGCTGAGAGGAGACTTTGGTTACTGGTGGAAAGTAAAAGAGACATTGAAAGAGAGAGAAAAGGGAAAGTCAATTAAGATTTTATGAGTGCAATCGTATAGGGGTATATGATTGAAACCACTTCAGCAGATGCTACACGAGACGGCTATAAGGGATCTGCCAAGCCACTTACTCTCAAAATGAGACGCCGCTTTCTTTCCATTTCCATTCCTCCCTCGCATCGTCCCCCCTTCGGAAGGCAAGGAGAGACAGAATATGAGTTTGAATGGCAGAGAAAATGCGTCTGTGGTTTTTTTGATAAAACAATCACTCCCATCTGTATCTGTCTAATAACATGGTGTGTTAATTTGCAGCCATTTAGATTCAACCTGGCTCCTTTTAACGCGGTTAGCAGATGGGCAAAGGATTTCCTTTCACGTGCTTCAATATATTTCCTCAAACTGTTATTTTCAGTCAGAAGCGTGTGCCTCTTTTTTTTTTTNTTTTTCCCTGTGGGGGCTAATCTTAGTGCCAGCTGGTCGCAGTCATCTAGAAAATACAGAATACAGAGAAAGAAAAGGGAAGAGATGGAGTGAAGGAAGATGGAGAGCTGTATTTGTGTGTGTGGAGGGGGATTGGGGGGGCAGGAAAAGACAAGATAGACAGGGGGAAAGTGACTGAGAAAGCATTAAATGCAGCCTGAGAGACAAAGCTAAGAACACTAAATAAGAGAAATGAAGTGCCGGAAAAAGAGAGTCAAAAAGGTCTTTGGCTGCTCCGTGACCCAAAAAGAGTCGATTAAGAACAGAGTGAAGCAACAGCTACGGCCCCTGCTCGGATAAATACAATAAATAAAACACAACACTAAAAGGCCAGAGCTGCAGAATGCCTGCTCTTGTTACTCTCTAAAGGTTTATTTTAGCTTTGCAATCTGGCCCGCGGGGAGCGATTTCATACACAGATACAACTCGAATACTGTGTGTATGAACTGTGAAATACATACTTTATGTTCCGAGACGGAGCGGCCAAACACCGGGCCCCCGCCGTCATACAGGAATATTAAGCCCCTGCTAAAATAACTCACAGGTGGGTGACCCTGTAGACTTAGGATTTGCTATGGGCGAGCGTAAAGCCCTCAGGCTGGCCAGAGTTTCCTGACTTAAGCTGTCAGTCATCAGGAGAGAACATAACAGCAGTGTCCTGCTGAAATGCTGCACCGCGGTGGTCAGCTCTCCACAAACTGGAAAAAGCTGTTTGGCCTTTTTTTCCCCCATCGATAGCCATGAATTTCTGAACGCTGTTTTAATGCGTTTTGGAAGACAAAGTCAGATATCAGTTACTAAAGAAAAACGCTGATATCTGCAGGATATCAATATAGATATTTTGGCGAGGCGTTCAGCTCTCTAAATGAATCCTTTTGTCAAATTTGGATATTCATGCCTCCACTGAAATCCAGCATAAGAGCGACTGAGGGTTCACTCTCGGACAAAATGTGAGCAACCAAGCGATCCCGTGATGGTGACGCAAGCAGGGGCTATAAATACTGCAATGATAGGTCATCAAATATCACCGCTTTCACAACAAATCATAGCTGTGTCAGTCGTGTGCTCAGGGGGGAAAAGAAAAAATCAATTTCATTGCCCAAAAGCGTGCAACAAGGCCTCACTCCCGCGCCAGCTGGTTTTTCTGGGCTTCGAGGCCGCTCTGGTCAGACCTGTAATTTCTGAAACAGTCATCCAGCTGCCTACTTTTTCCTGTGTCAACTTTTAGCAGCGGGTAGTGCCTGTGGCCCGCTAGACCTGACCAAAGTGGCATGTGGGCCAAGACTGGCCAGCGTTTGTGTTAAATGTTCTTCCCAAAAAAACAACAGAGCGCAGTTGGTAAGTATTGTGTCTGTGGTGATTTGGGGCGGCTAAAAAGCACAAAACTTCTGCATGTTGGTGGTGTTGGAGTCAAGAAAATGCAGCTGTGGAAGACTTTCAATTTGCAGTACCGTCTCTCTTCACTCTCTGCCCCACCAGCAGCTCTCTCTTCTCCAGAATGAGCTGCACAATGGCCTTCCTCTGTGTATTGACCTGTTGAAAGAGAGGAAAAAAAAAAACCTATTAACAAATGTCCAATAAGTTTATTATGACTTTTTTCTGGCACAGATCCCACGCAGCCACAGACGGCCTCTTCCAGCCAGCCAGCCACATAAACAGGCTCGTCTTTTCCAGTATCCTGCCCCTGCTGCCATGCTCGCTTTAGAATAGGTCTACCACTTCCTCAGAGACCGGTTGCGACACCTAATGCATGTTTTTAGTGCTTTGCATTCCTCACATGTCTTTTACTCCCTTTCACGGGAAAAAATGATTTTTGTCAAGCCAGCAAAGTTTTAAATCCTTGGCTGGGGGCCTACTGAATGACCGAAAGGAGGCCTATATGAAGTAAGAGGAGAAGTGGCTCAGGGGCAGTGTGTTTAAATTTACTGCTACTGTGGAAATGGAGGCAGCGAGTTCTTCTTCGCTGTCCAGACGCTCACTCGCTGGCTCTCAACAGGAATTGGCCAACGGTCAAATGGACCGAACGGGGCCCCTTGGGAAAGGCTCCAGCATCAACACTCCACGTGTCCAATTTTGGGGTGTTTGTGTGTGTGTGTGTGTGTGTGTGTGTGTGTGAGGGAGAAAGTGTGTGCAGGTCTGTCAACATGATACACAGCCAACCTGTCCCCCTGATCTCAAATCCAGTGCAACCTGGTTTTGTAAATACTGTGAACTCGAAACCAGAAGAATTTCCATCAGCTCCTCTTGGCTGCTTTTACAGAAATAATTCGCCTTGTGATGCAACCTCGTGCTGGAATCTAACATTCGCTGCAAGTGCAAGAAGTTTCTAAACTGCACTTTGCATGCAGATTGCACAGGATTCAGGGCTGTTTTCTGCACATTTAACACCCACTGAAATGAGCTGATCCTGACCTGTGCATGAGGCTACGCCTGTTGCAAATAATTTACACTTGCCACACTTTATCATGCAGCCTGTTTCACCTCAAGCCTCTGTGCAGTCAGTTGGGTATAACGTGCTCACATGCCAAATAGTTGAGGCTTTCCAGTAAATTGAGATAAAACTGGAGCACAACTGGCACCAGAGTAATTAAACATGGCGGGGGGAGCAGAGGGGGGTTGGACACAGAAATAGGCAGTAACTCTACACAACTTGACTGCACTTATTGGTAAGCAATAAAAGTGCCAAGCAGAGAAATGGTGCAATAGAATAGAGTACGTGCGAGGGAGGGGAGAGAAGGGGGGTTAAGTGTGGAATTGCATTTTTCCATGTACCCCCCGCAAACATTCCCCTTAACCGCAGCCACAAAAGAAGTTACATAACAAACACTTGAAGGTCTGTAATAGTTGCAGGAGAGTAAATATTATTGTTGGTACAAATATGCATGCTATTAGGAGAGGGGCTGTTTGTTGTTAGAAGCATGAGACAAACCTGCTCCATTCGGTCCTGCAGGATCTTAAAGGACTGAGACAGGTCCCGCGTCTGTCGCCAAGTCCACGCCGTAAACAGCGCGCTGCATGCGGCCAGAGACAGAGCCACCAAGGCCAGAGAAGCCCAGACGACCCGCAGCTTGCGCACTCGCCTCCTCTGCAGAATCCGATGCATGTTGGTGCAGACTGCACTGCTACTCGCCGCCGCAGACCATCCGAGATCCCCACTTCAACTCCATTCCAGCAGAGCATGAAGTCCCTCCAAATGCGCGTCTGTCCAAATGTCCATTTTGGCGAAGAAAGACGCGCAAGTGCACCGAGTACAACAAACACCCACTGCTGCTTTTCGGACGCGCGGATCTTGCTGTTTAATTTTCGGTTTATCTGGCAGATGAGGGGGTTTTAAAGCAACAAAACATCCGATCCTTCCTCCACACAGATCAAAGCCACCATCCTGCGTGTGTGCGGCACGTCTCCAAACACAAGAAAACTGTGCAACTCAACTGTTGCATCCTTCTGCTTGTGATTCGTTGACTCAGCTCTCTTGTCTTCCCTTTAAACAGCGCGCTGGGGGGTCACTCTATTAGACAGACAGGCTGAGCACACATGAGCGTGAATTCGCACGCGCGCGCGCACACGCAGACTTGGAGGTGAACTTTCCGTGCGTCCTCAGCGAGCTCTGATGTCGCGATAGCAGCGCTGCATCCGCCGTAACAACCAACGAGGTGAGCACAAGAAAAACATACGAGGCGCACCGGGACTTCCTCTGCTGCTCACTTTCATCAACTTGCATGCGTTGAAAATATGTGCCATTCACGCGTGTGACAGTTCCCTTTGTAACCACACGGTGGCTGTAGTGTATAGGTAAAGATACACCAGGCTGCTCTGCTTGGGATGATGTGCTTACTGTGTATCTAGTGTGCCATCAACAGGTGAGCCATAATCTAAAATCTAAAAGAAAATCTCCCAAACAAGCCAAATGTAATGGGAAATGAACCTCTCCATAAACTGTGTAAGACAAGGACACAGTTCTTGATTGATAAATTACAAAAACATGATCATTTAACCCCCGAAACACAGTATTTACCAGTTAATCTAAAGTTAAAAATGTTTTTATTGCTTTAGTAGCCAATTAAATGAATTTAAAAGTCATACTACAAGTTCAAACTGGAGAATCTTTTGGCCAAGGTCATGTGATGTCTCTAAAACACTAGTTTCCCAACTTTATGAGCTTGTGATCCTTTAACAGAAAGCAGCGTCTCCTCGTGACCCCTTGTGACATGTTGCATGTCAATGTGTTGTGAGCGGTTCATGAGTGAGTTTCCCTCCTCAGATTGTTTCATTTAAATATTTTTTAGAGGCCTGAGGAGGTAGAAGTTTACAGGTTTGTTTGTTTGTTTGTTTTTACAGTTTTTAAGAACCTCTGCTCTAAAATACAGAGGATGGACTATCTCTGAAGGTGATGTTTAATCAGGCCACCACTGAACTCATGTTTTACAATGCTGTCCGTTAGAGAGCAGCAGGGGCGTCACAAAATGTTTCATGAACCCTGGTGCATATTTACAAAATCTGAAACCAGACCCCCCACAAAACAAGATTTAAACATTTAACTGGTGACTTACTCTTCTGTTTCAATTCAATGCAGGTAATTAAAGGTACTCTGTGGATTAAAAAAAACAAAGTTATAGTTACACTCACTGTTTCCCAGCAAAATGCATTGTGCATGCAGCCTCAAAGAACATTGGCAAAGCCGAATTTTGGAAGACTATCAAACCCTCATTATTTATATCCATGTTTGTTTGCAGGCGTCCTCGTGTATGTGCATGAGACAGCAACAAAACATAGCCACTAGTGGTCAAAAGTAACTAGTTAACATTAACAATAATTCACTCACAGACTGAAGAAACTATGACTTAACACAGCTACACATTAACAAAACACACCACTTTATTTAACTGCAGTCTGGTTTTATTCCTCAGTGACTGAGCACAGCAGTCAAACAAGAATACAAGTAAACAGTTAAACACAGTCTTGGTTTTCAAGAATGGGTGACATACAGGAAGCCTTTTATGAAACCAACATTTGGCTCTCATGCAGGTTCTACTGTAGGCTAAGTGTGACATGGCTTTTGACAAATGACACTAAAATGTGCTTTTCGTGGCCAGTTGGGTGAAATCATGGCGTCAGACATTTCGCTGGTCATGTGAAAAACCCTGTGAATCCATTTTTGGTGGTTTTCGTGTTTCAATTGAAGAATTTCACGCTCCTTTCATGGGTTGAGGGAATGTACTTGATCTCATGAAGCCCTTTAAAATATGAATGGAATGAATTAAGTCTGAAACGCATGGTGTTCCTGAAACGTTTGCTTTTTGGATTCACAAGGTTTCCACCCAACTATGACCATTTTTATTTTCAACCATTTCAGAGACAAAATCAGACACATGAACACATTGAAACCTGTGCCTCTGCCGGCGGAAAACATATATGACTGCACGTAGCATTTGAAAACACACTAACAACAGTATTGTGGTGCACTTTAGGGCCTTCCTGACAACTAAACCGCATCATGGAAATGAGCCTGATACATCTACATGGTTGTCTTTTCTACTTATACTGACTGTTACACTGTGTAGTAATTACATACACATCCTGCACACTAAAATCTAAATATTCAAACATTTAAATATCTTTTCTTGTCTTTTGTATGCAAAGTTGCTCTTTATATAATATCTGGCAGGAATCAGGGTTGAACTTTGATTTCGAAACACTTTGAGCAATCCATGCTGGGAGCAGAGTAACAAGTCGTATAATTTATGACTAGGTCATTCTGACGGAAAGTTGCAGACAAGGGAGATTATAAATTTCTCGTCATGCTCTCTTGGACTCTATACTGATTTTTGGGGCTCATGTGCTCTGTAATAGCACGATGACAGCATGTTAAATGTACTTTCCCTCACTGATGAAGTACATTTTGCACATTGAAGCAAACACATGATTATTTTACAACCCAATGTCCCAAAGATGGGGAAAAAAAAACAACAAAACTGTACATTCTTTACTCAAATATTTTGTAAACAAAGTATGAAAAGAAATGCAAATTGCAAAAGCTACAAAGGAGGGTCAGTGGTTTTTACTTGTTTAGAGTGAGAGAAAACAAACTAAATATAACCCATAACTCAGACTGTTTTCATTAAATTTCTGGAAATGATACAAAAAGCTCTCTCTCTCTTTTTTAAAAAAAAAGTAGACTGGATATGAAACAGAAGTGCAGACCAGAATTACGCCCCTTTCATTTTAGCAGGACAGGTTCAAAGACACAAACTGAGCCCAGTCCAAGACTTTTATTTTTTAAATTTCACCAGATGGATCATTTCTGTCTGATTCAAGGCTTCGTGTATTTCTTTGAAACCAGCCCCAAGAGTTTGTTGTTTGGCTGCGTGGTAGCAACTTTAGGTTGAGTCCAACTGATTCCTTTAATTCACAATTTCATCACAACAACTTTGTACATACATAGCTCAAAAAGGGAAGAAAACAGTGCAAATACCAACATTGTGCTTCACAACAGCTTTACAGTACTCCTCATCTGGGAGACGAGGGGGAGAGGTGACCGACTCTTTGGTGGCTGTTGTCATAGTTTATAATAGATTTAAAGGGATAAGATACCAAAAACTCACTCTTTTCCAACAGTCATACAATGAAACATACATCTTGGCTTCGCAATGCATAAGGTTTTTCTGGATTTTTGTGCAAAAAAAATGATTTAATTTCTAGATGATGAATCGTTAATATGTTAAGACTTTCTCTAAAAATCCCACCGCCACCACACACACACATGCACTCTCTCATTGTCAGACCTTTCTAATGCCCATGTATTCTAAATGTATTCACACTTTAAGCAGAGAGGTTAGGCTATCTAATCCATTTAACACCGAAATTAAAGGTGCTCTGGGTCAGAACGTATCACAAGGGAAAAACACAAAACACAGATTTCAGTGCCTCGGTTATGTACTATTTAAATGTATTGCATAGGCCCCATTCCAATACTTAAAGCTGCATCCTTGATTCTAAATAATAAGCCAATTGACTGTTTGCTAAACCGCTTTCCGAACCGTGACAAGGCACAGCAGGTGCATGTTGAAGCGTGAGGCTGTAGTGAGCGCGATACCTCGTATATAAAGAGTCTGGAGGGTGGTGTCACGATGGAAAATTGCAAGGAATGCATTAAAAGCGTGTTTGTATGCTCTAATGTAAGCTGCAAATGTTAGCATGCCCGGCTATCAGTAGTAACAAAGCATATAATTAGCTAACTGTATGATTAGCTAACATCCACTGTGAGGGAGCCAAAATGCCGCTATATCAGAGTTCATGCTAACGTTAGCGCTTCTGTCCTGCTCGTTATTGGATCTGGAAAGTTTTTCACTCCGGCAACTCTCGCTAATTAATTACCAAACATAGCTCTATGTTTGTTAAACACCTCAGTGTAGTCCTCATCCTCAAAACCTTTGTCTTGTTTTGTCTTTATTTATGATAGCATACTATAGCACCAGGGCTAACTAGCTCTGCAAGACAAAAACAATGCTGCCTCTTTATTTCCATGTCTTCTAAATGGATTATAAACTGGTAAGGATGCTGACTTTTTGCCTGGAACATGTAGCCGTGCTTGCATGAAAAACTTGATAGGCATAGTAACAGTAACTAAGGGAGGGTGGGGCTTAGTGAACAGTCAGTTGTTTAAATTATCTGCTTTTTGAAGAAGCAGCTTGCCGTTGTCAAGTTTTGGAACGGGGCCACTGAGTGGTGCTCTGTCCCTGCACTGTGTGGGTTGACCTCATGGTTGCGAAGGTCATGCCGTCTTGAGCCCGGTGTTGGGTTAAGGTTGGGCCAGGTGCTCCAGAGCCTCTCCCTCGCAGCGCATACAGTGGTAGCCCATGTCAGCCGTGACATTCGAGCAGCCCTGGCTGAGGTAAAAGTCCAGAGATGATTTGTTCCAGTCCAGGACGGTGAAGTTGAGCTGGCGGCAGCCGGCAGCCAGGCCCAGCTACGAGACAGCAAAATGAAGCAGGGGGACAAACATGAGTGCTGCTGCACTGAAATAACGAATGGAAGTGTTCACTAAGGCATGCACGCTCCATGACTATGATTATTTTGCATTTTTGCTTGCAAACAGTGCGAATGCATATATAAGAACGATCAACTTGTACAGTATAGTCCCATTTCTTAACTGTCACACTTAAATAATGAATTGATGTTTCACTCACCTGTGCTACCTTGCTCATAAGTGCTTTACCAATGCCCTTCCCTGAAAGACAGATACCACACATTACTTCCTGCATATACAGACATGCCTTTTTGATGTTGCGGCTTATTTTCTCCAGGCCATTTACACAAATTACATTTACTCCATAACAACAACAACAACATGTCTATTTCCATGTCTTCTAAACGGATTATCAACTGGTAAGGATGCTGACTTTTTGCCTGGAACATGCTTAGCTTTAGCCTGCAACAACGACATGTTTATTTTTGAGAGAGTGTGCTGTACCTCTGAACTCAGGCATCACGTACAAGTCCTCCATGTAAATGGCTCTGCCCGACCATGAGCTGTAGGAATAGAAGTAAAGTGCATAGCCTATCTTCGTATGGCCTGAAAGCAAACAGACAAAAATGTGAAATCAGTGCAGCAGGAACTGGTAGTGAGCTACAGTAATACATTCTTAAAGCAGCATGAAACAGGTTTATTCATTTTTGTCTTTTTCTACTAAATTAGCGACCCAAGAAAATAGTACTCATGTACTCATAACTGCATATCATTCCCTAAACATGTTGTGAAGTGAAGTAAAACAACTCAGTCGTGAGTTTTAGTGCTGCTGAGATTGTCAAACATGCCCACACAGACACTGAATGGGTGCAGATCTTTAAAAAAAAATGCAGCCTGGCTGGTTTGGACAGATTACAGATCTGGGTGTGATGGAACTTTTAGGGAGAGGATGAGGCCAGTATATTCATTAAGCAAAGCTGATAGTAGATTAGTAGTAGCAGTCATTAACCTATAACATTTTTAAACTTGAAACTTCAGTTCAACTTCTCGTGGTTTGTCAGGTTGATGATTTTAAAGCAGTATTTAATTATTATTATTTTGCCACTGGGGGGCAGTGGGACATATTATCCTTATAAAGTTGATATGGCTAAAAACAGCCGATTTACACACCCAGCAGATATTATACATATTCATTTGCCTTGTATATTGTATGTTCCAATACTCTCCTTCACCCTTGTGTGGTTTCCACCAACTCCTGAGGGACATATCTGCCTCTTTAGCAGCTAAACGCTCCAATATGTTCATAGCCAATCGTTAACTTTGTCTGTCTGTCTGTCGTTTGGTGCTGGGCAGCTAGCAAACAGTGAGTTTATCAAAACCCTTTTGTTTTCTTGCAAAAACAGAAACAAGGTTGATGAGAGCAGTGAGACTGAACCAAAACAGTACAGTTGTGGGTCATAAAACCAAAACAATGAGCTTAAAGATGCTAAAACGCTCCGTAGAGTTAGGGATGGGGTTTGATAGCATTTTATAAAATCTGAATGCAGTTCTGAATCCACTTATCGTAAACATAAAGATATTGATAAATGCAGCTTTAAATGTATCTACCAAGAAACATCCCGAGGTGTTGACATTTGGAACGTATGTTGTGTTGTATTGTAGTAATAAAGACCCAGAGGGAATTCAGTACATTCCTGTTATTCGTGTTGCTATTTGCTCATTGCTGCTAGATTTCAGGACGGTAACAACAACAAGCTAGCATCCTTTTAACCTGTAGAAATCACTACAGATTTTTGTTTTCTCTCAATTCAGTGTGGTTATCAGTCAGCTAATCTGTATCCTGTCATGCAAATACACGTTGGTGGAGAAGCTCTTTAGCCATCAATACGCTCGTTTATTAGTGTCATGGGATATCTAGGCGTAGTAAGTGAAACCTACATACGCAGGCAGCCACTCCCCAGGATGGAGTCAGATATCTGAGGCCAGTGGAGAGTGGACAGTGGTGACTGTATGGAAAAAGGGCTGTGTCATGGAAGAAAAAGGCCCAGCTGGGCAGCAGAGCGTACGTTAATGTTCTCATTACTGTATTCCAATGAAAAGCAGTGTGTTTGCCTTGTTATATAAGTGGTGTGGAAGCAGAGAGGCCACATCAGCAGTGTGCCGTTACATTAGGTAACAGAACTGCTAAATATTGGCTGATGAACCTGGTGACCGTCTGGTGAACATGTGTTGCCCATTTACAAACTGCTATAATATGGGTAATTCGAGAAAATGAAATTCAGAAAAGTTGATGAAAGAATTCAATCAACTTATCAATCAATTCCACATGAGTCTGTAGTGATGGAGTGTTTGTAATTTGTGATTAAATTTCTAATTTTTCAGAAAAAGCAAACGCAAAAAAGCTCTAAAAACCCTCTGTACACTACCTGCTCAGCACCAAACAGCAGGATAACTAGTGAATATAGTGGAGCCTATAGCAGCTAAAGAGCCAGATGTTTCCCTCAGCAATAGGTGGAGACCAAAACAGAGCTAAAAGAAAGTTACTATTATTATATGACTTCATATGAATGATAATGTTGCTCCTTAGCTGCTGGATGTGTTGAATAGTGTGGATGATTTCATAAGCAACCCATATCAACTTCGTAAGTAAACAGTATGTCAGTGTTGTGTTTACAAACAAAAAACAAGTTAACACAGGTTTAAATTCAGTGTAGTGTGTGTGTGACTTTCTGCATCCGAACTAGAGCGGGCATGAAGATCGATAGACTCCTCCATTAGATCAATATCCAGCAACAAGAGCGTTGGGAGTGTTGATAAGATGATGAAGTAAAATGGACTTTTGGACCCACAGTGCAATAGATCGGCTTCAAAAGACGCAAGGCCCTGCCAAAAGCTGTCAAGATCATTTTTATGTCTCTTCTCTTCATCATATCAAAGATAAGGTTCATTTCTCTTCCATGCTACGGTCCACGTTTACCCTTGTGAGCTAGACCTCCTATTGAGCTGTCAGTCTTTGGGTTAAGGACAAGACAAAAATCATAGTACTTCCCTCTAGAAAACAGCTTGAAACAATAAGTTTGGTTGGCTAGATTTATGGTTTATCTAAATGAGCCACCTTAAGCATGGGAAAGGCTAGAAAACAACCATAGCTCCCACTTGGCTAAAGGCCTTTTAATCGTAACTGTCACATTTGATTATAGAAAAACAGAAATCAAAGGGTTATTCAGCTGAATTGCATGGTACAGAAAAAATGCTCTGCAATTTCTGGGCTGACAACTTGAAGCATTTTGTACTTGTGGCCACAGTCCACACAGTGAGGTCACGGCAGGTGTTTTCCTTCAGAGAGGTTGTACTGTAAAATTACCTACTGTTGCATCACAGACCAGAGAGAGGCTGGAAGCACAGGGGCAGGTTTCTAAGTGTGGCTTCAAGACAATGATTCTAGGCCGTGAGAGGGTTTTGTGATCTCTTTTTAGTTTGTATGAAAATAAAGATGCGTACAACTCCATCGCTCGCACACATACACGATTGCTTACCAGCTGTAAGTGAAGAAAAACAGTGTTATTGATGGTTCTTTTTCACCTTCTTTGGTTTTGTGCTGCTCTGGCACCTCAGCGACAATCCCGTGGAAGAACGGGTTCTTGGAGAAGCCGTCCTGCTCCAAGTCTGCATGTAAAATACAAAGGTACTGTTAACTTATACATGATATGCTGGTGATAGTTTTTCATGAAATTAAGGTCACACGTGACGTTTTTTTTTTTAAACTACTGCGAACGTCAACAAAACAACCTCAATGCAAGGTCCATTTAGTAGCTTTTGATTGTGTCACGGTCTCGGTTGATTGGAATTGATCATGCTGGCGTAAAAGTTTATAATGAACGTTCATTTCATAGCTGTTCTGGAGCTTTCAATCATGTCACATAGTCTTCTCAGTTTGTCATCTTATGTTACATTTGTCAGGAATAAACTAGCCAACATGGACGAGAAGAAGAAAATGTAGATGTGATCGTCCAAAATTTCACGACAACTGGGCGAAGTCCATCTGCTGAGGAAGATCATGTGATATGATCAAAAGCTCCAGCACAGCTACTAAATAGGCCTTGTGGTGAGCTTGTTTTGTCAACTATTTTTTCCAAGGATTTTCAAGAATTAACTTTACATCTCTACCAGGATATTGTCTGGCCTTGGTTCAATTTTGTTTCTTTTATGAAGGTCAAATAAATTTAAATGTAAGGTCAAGGCACCGAACTGCACACTTTATGTATTATTTCAGCACAGCTCTTAACACAGTACCTCTCTGTGTGACTTTAATGTGGTCTGCCACTTTCTCATATTCAGCCAGTTCCTGTGAACAAATAAAAATAACATCAGTTAGAATCAATCTATTGAGCCTGTTTGCACTGAAACAAACAATACAAGTGGCACTCCTCACAGCTGCATGCACAACATCCGACCATATCTCAGTCATCTAAAAACAGCAACATCGTGTGCATCTACTGACGTGGCCTGTGAGTTATAATGGGCTGCTATATGTCTTCCGAGTCACACACAGCTGCTGCACCACCGCACGTGTCCGCTCACCATGATCATCCGCGCGATGTCCTTGCAGTCCTCCACGTTGGCTGCACGGATAGAGTAGTCCATGTTGTGTGCGGCTGTTCGGTGTGATGGTCACAGTGCTCGGGTTACGGTGGATCCGGACGGATGTGTCTTGAAAAAACAAGAGACTTGGAGGACTGCGGCTGCACCGACCAACTCGACCCTCCTCAAAACAGGCGGAGAACTGAGCTGAGAGCGCCCTCCTCCCGGAAGGAGGTGACTGGGGGAACCAGCTCCCCGTGTGGACTAATAAGTGCATCAAATGATCGTGGAACATCCTATATAATGGGTTTACAAGTTGTAACTTATTACTGGTTAATAATTCATTTACTGGTGCTTTATAGACTGGCTGATAATAGGCTGGTGTTGATCTTCCTCCTGCAGGTGCCAGAGTAATCCTCTAGGAGGCTCCAGGGCAAAAATGAGCTGTGGGCCCCTGTTGACCCCCCATTTCTTACACTCTCCATGCATTTGTTTATGTATCTTTATGTATTATATTAATTAATTTGTATGTTTCTCAACAAAAAGTATTAAAACTAGATTTTAACACAGGGTCCGTCCACAATACAGGGCCTCAATATCAGGGGAAATACAGGATATGTGTCTATGCAAATTTACAATCAGTCAAATTTTAATAAGTTAATTGCCACATGGTAAACCTTTGGGGGTAAACCGAGAGTCTTGGGCTCTGTTGCCAACTTTCCGACTGGTAATCCAGCCCAAATCCATCATTTATAAACCTATTAATAACTGCAAACTTGGTAGATTAATTAAAAACTAAAACCCCTTTTATTAATTGCTTAATATTTATAATTGCAGATGTCACAAACTGGCAAGTAGGGAGTCTATGCAAGAGATTTTCTTAAAACAAGAATTTATTAAAACTAAAGTTAACACACACAAACCATAAGACAAAGACAGTGATACAGGGTCGATGCCAACAGTAGGAAGGAAGAGGCAGGAGGAAGCACATGGCCAGTTTATATAGTCCTAGGGACCAGGTTAGCTTCTGACGACCCTCCCATGTCAACCAGTTGCCTGTTGAGGTTGGCCCAGACGGCCTCCATGACCATGGGAGGGGTCCCACTAACTTTGGCTGATGACCAATTACAAAGTGAAGAACCCTTTATTGATGACTCTCCTACTGCGGGATTGATGGCGTATATAGAAAGATAGAAAGTTAGACCCATTACCATTCATTGACGACGCATCAACATTTATCACTACAGCTTATTAGAAACATGAGAATCATTACCCTTTTTAAGTAAAGACGTACTAAGATTTGCAATCACAGACTTGATCCTTTATTAGAAGATCTGCAGCTTTTTTCTCACAACCTGGCAACCCAAAAACTTACTTTAACGTATCTATAAAGCATTATTAAAGAGTTATAAACTAATTATTAAAGTTTAGTTACAACTTATCAAACAAAGGATGCCTTATTATAAAGTGCTACCTAATATATTGTCAGGTTTGTGCCATTTGTCTAAGTTGCTAGTGTCCATGCAGTCTATGATAAAGTCATGTCGTGGCTTGTTTTTTCACCTGAGAGAAGATGTTCCAAAGATTCACTCATTCATAAAAATCCACTCATTTTAAAGGGCCTGAACCAGATAATCTCTCACAGAAGGCCTTCAAGGTTTTGTGGGGTGTAATAAACATTTCAGCCTCTAGGGGGCCCTAGCAAGGTTTCAGACTTTTGGTCTTGTTATGTGTCTGTGCACTCAGATGAATATCTGAGAGGCAGAAACAGAGCACATCCTCCATTGCCAAGGCTTAAATACTTTGCCTATTTTTTTTATCATTTTCACTTCATTCTCACTGTATATCTGAGGAGAAATTTTAAGATCCTAACTTTTGAGTGGAGCTACTACAGATCTAAACAGAGCTAAACTATTTTTGCATAATTTCAAACTGCACACAGAGGCATGAAATGGGCAGTTTTAGACTGAAATTTAGGCAAAATGTCTCAATTTAACATTCAAACATCGAGTTTGAGTTACTATTTCTAAACATGAGCTGAAGATTATTTTTATTCACAATGCAGCTGATGCACAGTGTGGGCCTCTGTGTGGGTTATTGTGTGTGGGTGGAGTTCTGTTTCATCATACTCTGTAAGATTTATAAATTTTTTCCAGAAATCAATAAAACTAAAAACGGATGAATTTCACAGAAGGTGTCGGTACTGAAGGGGTCACATTGAGTTAAAACTAGCTCTGATGACGCACAGTGTGGACATGTCGTCAAACTGTGAACTTCAGAGCTCCAGAAATAAGAGTGATCTCATGAATTTACAGTGTTTCACACAGGCATAACGGCAAGTCCCCAACAACCAGAGCGTTAAGTTTGAGGAACCGAGAACGCGTTGAGAGACAAAAATGACCACATGAATGAATGAAGCAATCAAAACATTATTCATCTTGTGAGGGTTGAAACGACACGTCTTTCCTCGTGGAAGCCTGTCAAATAACTTTCCCTCATTTGGGCATCAACGTTGCGAGACTGAAAAATGACCTTTTTTCATAAAAAGAGAAGTGCTCCTATCAAAATACCTCATCCATGACATCATTCTCTGAGACTAGCTGCTAAATGATGAGCTTCAGCAGGCACATCAGTAAACTTATACCCCACCCAAAGCCTAGGGGCAAAGGTAGCGCTCACAGAAGCCCCCTCTGAGCATCACTTCACATTACTGGTCTGTGTTCGTCTGTTTAGTAGTATAATCACCATATGATGACATTATGATGCAGTGATGTTCATATAGTATCAGTCTTATGACTGTCATTGTTTGGAAGCCAGTCAATTTTATTATGATGGCATCTGTATGTTGCATGTATTTATGTCTTCTGTTTATCTGTTGTATGATGTGTATTGGTGCGTTGACTACTGTTTGCAAACCAAATTGCCCCTCGGAGACATTAAAGACTATCCAATCCAATCTAATCCAATCCAATAATAATAATAATAGAATAGTATAGTTTGAGATGACAATTGGAGGAAATAAGGCAAGGTGAGGCAGCTTTGGCCTTTACATAGGAAAAGAAGCATTAGAATGACATCCAAAAACAATAAGCAATAAAAACCAGAACAAAATCAATTAAGATAGAATAAAACAAGATTTAAGAAAGTAGATAAAATACATAAAAAGAAATCAAATATAAATAAAATAGACCAGAAATAGAGTTAGAGTGCAGTTACAGTGTAGTAATAAGTTCCCCCAAATGCAACAAAGTAAATAAAAGTGATACGATATGAAACAGATCGGTCTTTTAACTCCAAACTATGTTGTGAGACCCATATTGTGGCACTGAGGCGGTGACACCTGTGCTCAAGCCAAACGTTTGTGCTTACACAAAAACAAAAACCTTTTAGGATTTGCATTTTCCATTCACGACCTTTTCTTGGAATACAAAGCAAATGAACTCCAACCATAATCCAGCAGATGTATTGTTTATAGTGCAACATTGTTGTATGAACTACTTCTTGATGTATTTTCATGTTTCTTCACAAAGCCAAGGAGCTCTGGTTGAAGTTAATCTTTGTGTGAACCTTTGGTTAAAGAATAATGATTCTCAGTGAAACCAGACGACACAAAAACTGCAGCTGGTTTAGCCACATGTGAAGTCTGGTTTGAACTAATAGTTGATGGCAGATTCAGCAGTCAAATATCTCAGAGGGGGTCACTGGCAATTCCCACATGAGGATTTTTTTTAATCCAAAGTCTGCTTTTTGATGTTTAATGTTTAGAACTACTGATAACATGCTTATAACTAGGTGTACCTCCCTGCTTTTGGATATTTATGTGTTGATTCTATAGACAGGTCACAGTATAATTGGATGAATGTGGTCGCTCGGGGCTAAAAATACATTTATGAGAGATTTGTCACAGTACACGGCATTCTGCAGAGTTGAGGGTGGGGAGGAAATGAGCAGGGAAAGGGGGATTTTAGCCAGGTTTCTCCTGGAAAAAAAATACAGCTGCCTGTGTGGCTATTAATAGCTCCAGAGAGACGGTGTGGTTCTTTAAGACTGACTAATGGCTCCTTTCATACGACGCAAGCAGAAAAACCAAAGCATTGCCACCGTCTTCATCAGCGGCTTCTCTGGCGCTGCTGATGACGTGAGCAAGACACCCTTGACAGTTTTTACAGACGCACTTGAGGACTCGCAGGCAGCTAGAAGCAGAAACATTGTAGACAGTATTAGTCAGTGGATTGTGAGTAAGAAAGAGTGGGGCCTCTCACTGGACTATGGACGTCTGACAAATGCTACAAAAACCCTGAGAAAATGATGGTTGGCGTTTTTGATGTCATATGGATTTACTGACAGGATCTTATTGTCGCAGAAGAAGTCATATTTGAACAATAATAAGGTTATATTATCCTGTGATCTGTGGGGTAGTGTTGTTGTGACACAATTCAAGAGTCCCCTGAGCGAGGGTGTCTGATGTTGAAAGAGCGGAAACACCAGATGATCCCAGGTCACATCACTGGTGATGTGCCTAAGTACGCCATATGTATGTCAAAAATCATCCTATCTATTTTAAACCCCTTTCCTCACAAGAATAGTTCAACATTTTGGGAAATATGGTTATTCACTTTCTTGCTGAGAGTTAGATGAGAAGATTGATACCACTCTCACATCTGTCCATTTAAATATAAGGCTTCAGCCAGCAGCCAGTTAGCTTAGCTTAGCATAAAGACTGGAAACAGGGGGAAACAGCTAGCCTGGCTCTGTCCGAAGGTAACAAAATCCAACCACAAGCACCTCTGAAGCTCACAATTTAAGTTGAATTTGTTGAATTAAAAAAAACCCTATTTTTTACGGTGGGGTTTATGTGTCAGACAATTTTTTGGCCAGGAGCAGTGACTTCCTGTCAAGTCTTGTCACCATGAATTTGCCAGTGGAGACTCCACTTATGTTTTTGTACGGATTAAACTAATGAAAAACAGTATGTTAATTAGTGAGCTTTAGAGGTGCTGTTCAGTGGATTTTGTAACCTTCGGACAGAACCTGGCTATCTGTTTCCCCCTGTTTTCAGTCTTTATGCTAAGCTAAGCTAACTGGCTGCCGGCTGTAGCTTCATATTTACCGCACAGACATGAGAGTGGTATCAATCTTCTCATCTCACTCTTGGCAAGAAAGCGAAGAGTGTTAATTATCATACATTCACACATAAATTATCATACAAAATCTTATGTACAATTTCTAACTGACCAACTGCATGTTTAAGACAGATTGAAGATCAGTGGATTGATTCTGTGTATCATTTCATGCCAAATGAAATCTTTATCTTCCATTAATTTATTTTGACGCAATTCCAACTTTGTCGAGTTGTGTGTGGTGCAACTCAAAGATGATACTTATAGCCTGTTATACATTCACTTTAAACATAAAGATGGAGTCTGAAAAAGATAGTACAGTTAGAGTTAACAAAGTTACAGGCAATAAAGTTAATGAGCTGTAGATACCTAGAGAAATGCTTTCTGAGGATGTAAAAGTTTTGTACCAGCTGCTCAAATGAAGCAAAGTTGTTGTCAGTCTAGAGATTATACAAGAGGAGGTAATCTTTTAACAGTAATAAGGTTCTAGTTTTCTCCAGCATAATCATTATTTATACAGAGATCTTTTCAAGAACCAATTTAATGCAGTAATAACAAGTCAATGCTGCCCAGTGAAAACCATACACTGTATTTGAATTTTTATTTTATGACAAAGATAAAAAGATAAATAAACCATTTAAAAACCCACTGGATTATCTGAAGCTTTTTGACCTTGTGAAAAGTTGTCATTTGTCACTTGCCACTTCAGGACACAATACTGTTGCTATACACAGTATTGTGCCTGTGATGCAGACTGATTCGAAGCACTAGCAAGCACTTAAAGAGTAAAGCCAATGTCGTGTCAACTCTTTTCAGCACTAATGAATAGACCATGTATTACATAACACTGACATTATAAAGGCCTCTGAATACATAAAAAAGGTGTTATTCTCTGCGCCAACTTTAGAAGGTCAATTTATAGATTTTACTTTACAGCCAAGTTCTGTTAGCGTCATTAAAACAACCCAACATGCTGTTGAGTTAATTGTCCTGGCGTCATAACAGAAAGGTAAACATTTAAACCTGGCTTTTTAACATGTTGATGTGGTCTGCTATAATGTTCTAATGATCTTAGACACCCACAAATCCAGAAAAACAAGCCTGTAGTCTGGTGACACTAAAAAAACATAAACCAGAACATACAGTAAGATAATGTGTTACTCTTACATTTACATTTAATTTGCAATACAGTGAAGAACAGTTCACATCATAATGATCTAGTCTTCATTCTCACCAGTCATTTTGTCATTTAAGACAACTAATGCAAAATGTGAATTCTGCCCCAGTTCCCATTCCTTACATAATCAATACATCTCTTTGCTTTGGAAGACTAGTGCTGACCAAAGGAGTCTCTCAGCCATAATCCACCATAAAACCAAAAATAATTGTTTTTACACTTCAGGTTTTGTACGGATTAACCAAGAAAAACATAATGTGTTAATTAGTGAGCTTTGAAGGTGCTGGTAGTCCGATTTTGGACAGAGCCACGCTAGCTTGAGTATTTAGTTCAAAGACATCCGTTTGACCAGGGTACTTTTGATCCTGTCAAGCTATTGTTTCTGTGACTGTTTGAGAAAGTTGTTCCAGTACATCGCTGTGGGGTTTCAGTTAAGTCACATACTGGGTAATGTCAGCCCCTTCAGCCCTGGACAGGAAGCCACCTCCTCTTCCTGTTTAGTCTAGATTCTGATTGGTCCCTGGGCTCGAGAGCATTTCCACAACAAGGCAGTCAACACCACATTTATCAATTTCTAAAAAATAGCTAAAAGTGGAGAAAAGAAAGGCACTGGGAGGGACAGAAACACAGTCAAAACAAAAGAGGAACCGCTGCTGACACCTTCCTCTCTCCCTCCTTCGGCTTCCATAATTTCCATTTTTGGACTTTATTTTGCTTTCAAAAATAAGTGCCCTCCATAATTAACTGCTTCACCACATTAGTGTGGCTGCACATGAACACAAAGCATTGTGATAAGAGCTATTCGAGTGGCACGACGCCTTCTATCCTGCTTATCATGAATAGCTCACTCTGGGAATACAGTGGCCACAAGAGAAAACATTAAAGTCACATTTTTTTATTTCTTCTAGGGTGTTACATAATTGGTTTGTCTCTCTTTGGCATAACGTTTCCTGCTGCAAATGGCTGTAATAATAAGAAAGTCTTTATCAGAATGACACTAAAACTTGAAAAGAACTTGAAAAAAAGAACTTGAAAATTCCCCAGACAAACCCTTCCTCCTGTCTGGGCCTCTCGTATTATACTTAAACCCAGCCAGTTAGCTCAGTCTGACAAAGGAAGAAAAAAAAAGGAAATTATCTCATCAGCAGGCTGACGCAACCCTCATGTAAAGATAACTAGAGGAGAAAAAAACACTGTGTCATTCCCTCTGCTCCACAAGGGCCCATTAACATGCCTTATTAGGTCATCTGCAGCCGTTGTGTGTGTAGAAGCAGTCAGGCTGGCAGATGTTGCTTTTTGTTGTCTGTTTTTTTACTGGTCAGCCTGCCTCTCATAACTTCCCTCAGACGGTCTGAGTCATGTGATTCCTGTGAAGGTCAGATCACTTGGCCACTTGCTCATCATGGGACTCATGGCCGAGTTGGGCGTGCAGTAGAAGATTAAACAGTAACACTGCAGGTACATTGTCGGTAAAGATAAATAAACAACTAGCTTTCTGGTAAGGAAAAGACAGAAGTTTCTTATCCTGGCACACTATTCTTGTCCAGGCTCCAGGCTCACTTTTGGTAAACTACTGGCAAACATCCCATCTGTGCTACTAATCTGGGATAAATTACACCCTTTCACTCACAACTCAAACAAAAAGGTGTTATTAACAGACCTCATATTTCTATTCCACTGATAACACCTCCATCGTGCTTCTCTTTCTGATCCCAGCTCTGTGCACTGCAAAAGGTACATTTCACGTCCCGTTTTAGCCTTAAGGGCAGGTCAAAGCTGGTGTCAACCCAGTTTACAGACAACACAGATTTACGTGTAAACCTGTTGCTACTGCAAACATGCATTACTTTTGAACTGTTTTAAAGTGTAATAGTACTCCGACAAGCCTCAGGGCTACTGTGCAAATGTTAAGCTGTCTTGCATATTTGCACACAGGTAAGGGCACAGATTAGCACTTCCTGATATAGACCATTTTAAACTTTGAAACATAAACTTTCTAAATCTGTCCCAGTTTGTTTGTTGTTGCTGATATCAGTAGCTGACGGGAAGTTAAATCGGAGCCGGACAGTTCCCAAGCAATGACTACACTGAAAGGGTCAATAGAAATAGAAACAAGACCAAGAGTCCAAAGCCATGCTAGTAGTGCATCTGATGCTGTGTTTTAGGCACAGCTGTACGTTTAGCTAAATGCTAACAACTACATGCTAACATGCGCACTATGACAATGTTAACATGCTGACGTTATTAGTATGTTTACCATGTTCACTATCTTAGTTTAGCACACTAGCATGCTAACATTTGCTAAATAGCACAAAACACCGCATTCACATCATATGGGATGGATGGTAATAAAAGAAAACCATGTTAATGACTTGCAAGCATTCACGTCATCTGACTACTTAGGCCAGTTGTATGGTTACAGAGTTAAATTTGGGTTTAGTTGCATAGAATGATGGGATTTTTTTACAAGTTGGAAACTTGTAATTACAATAAGTCCCATATGACATGAATGTGGCACACGTAAAGTACCACTGAGGCTCGTGGGAATGTCATTTAATGTCTAATAAAAATAAAAATGTTTACCTAGATTAAGTTAATCCAGTGGGAAACGTGTTTACCAAATTTAATGGCAATTCATCTAATGGTTGTTGAGGCATTTTGGTAAGCAACACAAATGTCAACATCCTGGTGCACTAAAGGAAAAGTCAGGGGATCACCAAAGTCATTAGGATTCATCCTCTGGAGATCAAGAATGTCTGCACAAAAAGTGCAAGGCAATCCATCCTATAGTTGTTGAGATATTTCAGTCTGAACAAAAGAGCTGCTAGTGTAAAAATAAAAATGAACTCCAGGATTTATTTTGAATTATTTTGAATTCTGGGTGAAGCGATTGCATTTGATTGATTGGAAATGTTGTATGATGATATTTCATTGTCCATGCACAGGTCCTAAAAAGAGGACATAGACATTTTTTTAATCACCTTGTCTCTGCGGTGTTTACCCAGCCAACGCCCTCTTATGTTGACAGACCGCAAACAGTAAACAAAGGGTTGTACATCAGCCCCGCAAATTCCTGTATTTCCACAACGTGTAGAATGAGTGGCAACGTGTAGCAGCGTGTGAAATGCATGCAGCGTATCTAAACTCCAAACACACAGAAGCCTATATGCTACTGTAGCAACATCCTGAGGAAATCGCCTCTCCCTTAAAGCTTCACTGTAACAAGGCATCAAAGCTCGGGCTGCACCCAAAAAATGGGATGTGTGTGTGAGATTAAGTCGGTTTTTAAGTGGCAATAAAGCCCCTGTAAAGATGTAAAACCTCTCAGACTATGAATTCACAATTTATCATGAGCACTTTATCAACTGTAGTATATCAACTGTAGCAGCCACCCAGTTCTTCTCTTTCTCCCTCTTTAGTCATTTCCTCTGATTTGATTCCTTTGAATTCAGGCGAATAACAGGAAAACCTGACCATGAGGCCAGAAGACACAATGAACACCCACAGATGACTTGTCTTTTGAGTAACTGAGCCGTTTCCTTCTATGAAACCAGAGGCCTGTTGTACTTGTTCAGGAAGGTGTAACCAGGGAGTGGAAGAAGACCTGGATTTACATGATTGAATCCGGTCACTTTCACTGGAAGAGCAGCTATTGTCACTTGAATGGGTCAAGCACATGAAAGCATGCAAATAAACTGAGGGATTCATTGTTCCCACTCACTCTTTTACCGTTTCACAAGAATATCAACATCCTGTATTATTTGTATTCTTAGTGACACCAGTTATGTCGTATTTCTGACAATGATGATTACTATGAACCACCAACTCACTGGAACTTCAGCATTCATTTTGAAGCATTCATTTATCTTGAAGTTCCTTGCCCTGAAAAAGCGAAGTCATGCTCACAATCAAAACACATAACAGCTCAAGACTGACAAACAAAGTTATGCAACGCGCCTCTGCTACCATTACGAGACCTGAATTGGACACTTTAACACGCTTGTCATACACGACACTTGTCATACCATACATGGACAATAATCTTTTAAAAAAAGAACTCCTCTCATCATGTCCTCTCTTGTAGTAAATATACGAGGACAGTGCAGAGTGACCCATAAATCTACAGTTACCATTCCTGTTTTCATATCTCCACGCCTCATCCCACTTCCCCTTACAGGTAAGCGCTCTGCGGGAACAAACTCTATGGGTGTGTGTGGTATTTGAGTAAGTAACAAAAACTGGCGTGACTAGAAATGATGAGGTTGGCAAAATGACAGGGCCATAATAATCGGACATGATGTTGGCAATTGGTTCGAATGTGACAGATTGCAGAAGGACCCATTTAATGGTTTTGAAGGTGAATGATGATTTTCTTCATTTGCTATTTTAGTGTTTTGTTCTGGCATGCCTTTTACTAACAGTTAACCATTGTTTAACCAGGGGAGCCTCAGTAGGATTAAAAATCTCTTTAAATGATAATGAGGATAATAATGATAATAACAGTTATTATTATATTTATGATGTTGCTTTTGTCAAGTCAGTATTCACATGTTGCATGGTTGACTATAGAATTGACCTTAATCTGGCACTCCTGACTGACATCATTTATTTACTATGTCTTTTGACTCAGTTAGGAGAGAAGAATAAGAAAGAATAAGAATAACATGACAAAATCTCATTTTAACAGTGTCCCGGCGAAGATAATAACACAAAATATGCCACAATATCAGAATTTAACAAAAATGCAATAATAAAACCCTGAATAAAAATTGCAAGCACAATCATACAAAAGATTTCCTCCTAGAAAAACTGGCACCTTAAAACAACCCAAGAGCCATCTAACCATGAAAATAAAGACCAATGGCTAACTTAATCAGGCTAACACATCAAGTCTCTAAAAGACCATAAAACATTGGCAGCCGCATAATATGTTTTATTATATACTACCAAAATGGCAACGATTCTTTGTGTGCTGTATTTATTTATATTATTTTCATTTGCTTTATAAAAATAAACATATTCTGAGTCTACTATTTGTTTAGTAAGCATTTTAACAAGACTAAGAGTCTAAATGCTAATGTAAGCATGCTAACATGCTCACGATGACAATGCTAACGTACTGATGTTTAGTAGGTATAATGTGAATGGTATATATAATGGTATAATATTCACTGTCTTAGTTTAGCGTGTTAGCATGCTAACATTTGCTACATAGCACTAAACACATGGGAATGTTTTTTCCAAACCAAACAAGTATTGGACAAATCAAGTTTTTGACCCAATGATGTAACGAAATAAGAAGTTAAAGGATAAGAGAAGCAATTACAATTCATCCTACGGGGAACGTGATTGTCTGTTCCAAATTTCATGGCAATCCATTCGATAATTGTTGAGATATTTCACTAAAGACCACAAATGTTAACCTTATGGTGGCACTATGTCAGGGGGGTTCATCCACTGGGGACCATGAATGACTGCACAAAATTTTGTGCCAATCCATCCAATAGTTGTTGAGATATTTCAGTGTGGACCAATTGGTGGACCGACCAGCCGATCGACCAAAAAAGCCATCCACACCTGCAACGTAGCTAAAAAGTGATTGACAGTTGCTGTAATTATCATATGAAGGTAAAAGTTCATGACATTCTGTTTATAGCACTGGTTGTAATGGTGCTAGGGACAGACTGTGCTTTTTGCTTCAATAGGACTCGGAGTTAGCAAACTGGAATGCTGCCTTCATTGTTGACAAGTCTAGCTACTAGATATACATCAGTAAACGCCAATGACATTCGATAAACAGCAGTTTAGAAAAAGGGAACTGAGCATAAAACATTTCTACCATGAATGGATGGCAGCTTATATAGTGTCAGTGTACTTCCTAAATTTTCTGTGCTTGCCCTGCTTTCAACAATAGCAGTGTTACATTCTTGTTCGACTTCTCAAGAAGCTGTACGACAACCAGAACAGAGGTCACAACCATGTGAATACGATGGCAACTGTTGTAAGAAACAAAGTGTATCAGATAACTCAGTAAACCTGCTTCTTGGAACAAAGCCCCTGGTCTCTAGGACTGAGGGCTGTAATAACCTCCCGGTCTGGGTCAGTTATTCCCTATCTTTAGAGTGAATTAAAAGCTAATCTCATCGACAAACGTTTCATTTTCCCTTTCTCAGTTACTTGCCCCTGTCTTGTTAAAGGTACATTGTGATTTTGTTCCTCGAAATCCCCAAATTTCCTCCCAACTCCACTGTGAACTGTGTTGACTTTGACCATTCAAGGAGCTGTTTTGTACTGAAGTGTTATAATGTGTGATTTTCCTTCACCCTGCCTCTTGCTGTAGTCAGAGATTGTCTTTGTTTCCGCACAATGACTTGTAATAACCCCCTGAGAGGGTTGTAAACTTTGTTGGTTTCACTCACAAGTAGCAGTCAGGACATTTGAATTAATGGCTGCCAATTAGTTTCTGAACAATTGGGTGTGTCTGTAGCCCCTAATAGTGGCACACCCACTGATAATGTCTGGTGGCTAATTATGGAGTCTAAATGAGACCTCTCTCTCTGATTCTGAGGGCTTTAATATTTGTGATGTATATATCTGCAAATTCTTCTGCTTTGGGAATATAAGCTAATAGTCTACAGCCATGCTAGCTGTGACTTCTGTGAGGCTCTACTCAAGCACAGCTGTGCTTTGAGCTAAATGCTAACAGCATGCTAACATGCTCACAATGCTAATGTGCTAATGTTTAGCAGATATAATGTTAATGGTATATATAATGGTATAATGTTCACAATTTTATTCAGCAAGTTAGATTACATGCTGATATTTTTACCGGGTATAATGCTTACAATGTTCATCTTAATTTAATTAGCACTAAACACAGCAGGTACAGCCGAGGCTGATGGGAATGTCATTAGTTTTGAAGGTATTTGGCCATAAACCAAAGTACTGGACAAGTTAACATTCTGACCTGATGATAGTGATAGATGAAAAGTTAAGTCAAGTTATTACATTTCATCTTGATGGGAACATTGATATCTGTGCCAAATTGAACGGCATGTAATAGTTGTCGAGCCATTTTACTGAAAAACAAAATGTCAACCTCATAGTGACACTATAGGAAAAGTCATCGGATCACCAAAGTCATCAGGATACATCGTCTGGGGACTGTAAATATCTGTACAAAATTAGGTGCAAATCCATCATGTAGATGTTGATATTTCGCTGAATAGGTGAAAAGTTTCATGGGGGGGAAAAAAGAAAATTTCATGCCAATCCATTTGATAGTTGTCAAGATATTTAAACTCATCATGACACTAGAGCAAAAAGTCAGGGAATCACCACACTGTATTAAAAGAGACTAGTTGTTTTAACTTAAAATTTTTTTAAGTTGTCTTCAACTTAAAAATTTTTCAACTTTTTTCTTTTGACAGCAAGGTCAGTAGGGGTCATCCTTTGGGGACCATGAATGTCTGTACAAAATGTCACGGCAACCAATCCAATAGTTGTCAACCAACGTTTCCTTTCATAGAGTATTTTCCTATTTTTAGCACGTTAAACAACCAAATGGGGCTAGAAATATTATATACTGTGTTCTGATTGTGTTTTAAGGGGGATTAAAAGTGTCAAACACTTCTCCACTGTACTGCTGTCTGAACAGTGCTTTGACCCCTACAGTCTTTACCAATCAAGTGGGCAATTTAAGACCTCATTGTTTGCACTGAATGGCTCTCTGGATGGGGGCACCAGATACTCTATACCTCCCATACAACATGCCACAACAAGAGCTGCAGCTGCACTCCTGCCTATGCCACGGTTTGGATGCTGACTCTGTTCTTGCTGCCCGTTGCGAGATACGTAAGGAGGGTGGGTTCCTGTCTGAGACGGTCCATTATGTCACCGGGGCCCCAAGAATAGTTCCAGTGTGTCCCGCTAGGCTCTGAGGCGAGTGTGACGTTCAGAACTTAACTGTTGTTGGGCCGAACCCAGAAGAAACAGGGGCCCTACTGTTTCACCACATCAGGCACACCCAGCCACACACACACACACATACAGATGCACAGACGCATGCACACATGGAACCGTTTAAGGTTTTCCCTCTGCCACTGTTCAAAATGCCCCCAGAATAAACACTTGAAGCAGATCTGAACCAGCGAGGCCAGCGATCCCCATTAGAGACGGGCTGTGACGCAATGTGATGGTAATGAAAGGTAGTGGGTTTCAGATGTTTCCTCAGCCTTGTGTTGTGCTTATAGAAAGTAATGCGAAACTTTCAGTTGGTAGAGCATAGTGTCACGGGCTTGTGAGATGATGACAACTAATATATTGTCATAAATAACCTACGTTTTAAACATTTTATTAGTCATGTTAATGCAAAAATACATAACATTTTATTTAGACGAAACGATTAGTCAATTAATCAGTTGGTTGATTGAAATATAAGGATTTGCTGCTTCTCTCAGTTTTATATCAATATATACTTTTTATATCACTTTATATCATCTTTGAGTTGTCAATTATTGATTGGACAAAACAAGACATTTTTAAAATGTCAGACTGGGGACATTTTAATGGCCTTTTTTCACTATTTTCTGATCAGACTAGATAATTAACAGTGAGATTAATTGATGATAAAAATAGTTGTTTGTTGCAGCTCTACTCTCAGTAAAAACAACTACTATGCATGTATGTTAGATGAGCATTTACTAGTGTTTATTTTTACATGCTAAATGGCATTAGAACCTCTCAGAAGTCATGTTCAGGCTGTTTTGCTGCTTTAAATAAAGGGTAAATGAAAGGGGACAAGGCAAAGACTCTTTATATTTTGAATAAATGAATGCTTTTTTTAAGACCAAAATACCAAATATGTCAGGCTGATTTTTTGGGGGGAGATTTGTATTAAAAATGCTGCATAAGACATCTAGAATATTTGCATTTTAAGGAACCATATGGAGTCTTTGGTTTGAAGATTTCACTCAGTGTAAACATCATATTTGCCTTAATGAAGAGCTGATAGAGAATTTACAATATGATACTGTCACACAGTGTTAAATGATGATATTAACCATCTTAAAGCTACTTAGGGAGACATAAACTGGAAAACTATGATAAGGGGTTAAATATGTAAATATGTAAGGTATGTCATAAATCTTGAAGCACCGCTGCCAGTAAAACTTGCTCAATTGTTGTCCATCCTAACATTTGCTGTAAATCCCTCTTCTCTTGTAAATCATCACCACCACCACCCCACCCCCCCACCCCCACCCNNCAGACCTTTCCTCTGCTCACACACCGACCATCCTCCTCCTCGCTGTTCGGACGCAAGTGCTCGTCCACGCGTGTGACGAGCTCGCGCCTACGCGATTTAAAACGCTCTTCCCACGAGCCCTCTGATTCACTCACCTCACACAGAGAGCGGAGAAAGGAGAGCATGATTCAGTCCCTACATAAACTCAGTCTCGAGCTGTCTCACTGTCGGTTTATGTGCGCACGAGGAACACTGAGCTCACGGAGAAACCTGAAGTTGAGCGAAGTTTGGTCGCGCGGTTAATCGATTTATTTATTTATTATTTTAATATCACCTGACAGTCGAACGTGTTTGGTGTGAACGTGCGAGCTAGTAGACTTCCACCTGCGCGGTGTGTGTAAAAAGATCACGGGACTCCGCGGTTCACCTGAGGCGCACGAGGACATCGTTTGCATGAAACTGTGGCCAGGTAAGACTAATTTTGGAAAAAGTACACATTTGAATAGCATATAAAATCCAATGACCGTTTTTAATACACGTGATACTTTAATAATTGTTTAATTCATATATATACTGTGAAATGTAACCGGGTTTTGACAGTGTGGCAGTTGCTTTTGCCCCGAAGTGTGGTGTTTTACGTTGCCTCGGGGCTCGCCGAACCACACTCTAAAATCCGCCAATTTAAAGTTATCTCGCTTATTCCTGAGACTGTACGTCGCTCAGCATATTTTTGACTTGTGTAAGTAATCACCAGGCTATGTTGGTTAATTCGGCATAAAACATGACTTAAAAATGGTTTGTCATTGCTCCATCAATTGCATGTTTAGATGAGGTGAACCAAGTTCCTTGCATGTATGCCTCATCTAAATAAGTTCTGCCATGTAAGGTGCATCCTGAAATGAAGAATGGGTCCTTAATATGACCTCTTGGTTGACATTCTTCTCTACTGTATTTGTATTTTTGCCTCATATTTAGAATGAAGTTTGGGGCAAGAATCACTCCATATTATTATGTTTAGCTGTTCTACAGAATAAGTGTTTAGCAGAAATGTTTTGTCCATTTCTAAAGGCTCCACACAACATCAGGACGAACTGTTTGGATGTTTGCGCATGCCAGAATACTGAAGGATAGCTGTTTATTCAGATTACATGAAGTTGATGCACTTGAGGCTTGACCTGGGTGTGAATTTGAATTTTATTTGAATAGATTTTATTATTGCGTTTAGCCTTGTGCTCAGTGACGTGGGAAACCAGTGTTGTACAGTGGTGTCGGTTCAATGCAAAATAGGTAGTCTCTCTCTCTCTCTCTCTCTGTGTGTGTGTGTGTGTGTGTGTGTGTGTGTGTGTGTGTGTGTGTTTCCAAGTGAAAGTTGTTTGTCAGTACTTGTACATGTCTGTTACCCACACGTGTGACTGTATGCGTGCATGTCCTGCCCAGGCTCTCGGTCAACTTGCATCTCTGTTTTTTTTTTATGTGACACACTCGCAAAGGCACACCATTGTTTGTACGAGAAATATTTAGGAGGGAATGCAAAGCTGCTTCCTGCACAGGGGGGTTCACTAACAATGGAGCGACCTCCTTGGAACAGTCGGTGGTTCTCTCTGCGACTCACTTCTGAGGACGGAGCTCGGATGTTGAAAGAATGGCCAAGAAAAGAGAAAGGGGGGAAAAAATAATGTTTTAACACAATGGAGAACGGGCAGTTCTGTGGGTTTGTAGGGTGGGAGACAATGGGCGGCCAGATGTGGAGGTTGCATAAGACTTGAGTTAGCAAGGTCACAGAAGCCTTCAAGTCCTCCAGTAACTAATAGTATGATGATAAGAGTGCTGTTTGTAGTACTTGGCGTGGGGTTGAGAAGACTATGTACCTGTGATTACCTTTGTGTGTGTGTTACAGTAACCTTCTATTTATTCTGGCATGTTTCCAGTTCATAAGTGTGTTTGTACGTCTCTTAAGGGTTCACTGCTGTGAGGACAAAGCCCAAGCCAAACCTGAGTGTAAATATTTAATGGCCGGTGTCTGCGGCGAATGAATATTCCTCACCGAATGCGTCACCTTTTGTAACTGATCCTGTTTGGTGGCATTTGTTTTTCCGCGCTGCGGTACAAGTTGTGCTGACTGCACTTCTTTTTCTTTTTTTTTTACCTCATTGAGGAGTTGAAAGCATGAGACTGCACAAACTGTAACAAATGAAGAGTTGCTTCACACCTAAGAGAATCATCAAAACAATCTATTTCCAGGATGTACCCTCTCCTTCGCCTTATTTAACTCTAGACAAAGCTGAAGCATCTGTCTGCTCAATTATTCATGGATCTGCTAACGCCCACTGTTTTTACCTTTCTCATTTCAGACAAAAGCAGTGGATGCAACTACGCACCATTCATAGAAGAAAGGTGGAAGCGTGGCAGAGGCTCTGAAGAGGACCAGCTGACCACCGGCAGATACACCTCTGCTAAAATTGCCTCCAAACCCAGCCTGAAACGCACCATGTCCCTCAGCACTTTTCATCTCATGCAGACCCTCAAGAACTCTCCTGCTGCGCTACGTCGCCGCTTCCGCCGCGACCGCACAGAGTCTTTATCCCACGGTGACCCTCTCTTCAAGGTGCACTACCTGGGCACGGAGAAAATCTTCTCTCTGGATCGAGAGCAGGCCCAGGACGCTATTAGCCACTTGCTGGAAGGTATTGCTAACGGGAAGAAGCTGAGCAAAGATCACGCCCTGGTGGTGCGCCCGAGATACGTCGAGGTCAAGGAGCTGAGTACGGGTCGGCAGCTCACCAAGACGTACCTGCAGGACATTGCGTACTGCGCCGCGGACGCCAACCGGCCCAACGTCTTCTTGTACATCTGCAAGCATCAGGGGCAGCAGCTGCAGTGTCGAGTGTTCTGGTGCAGTCGGGCGGAGCGGGCGCGGGACATGACGGCCTGTCTGGCACACTCTTTCCAGCGGGCGCTGAGCGACTGGCAGCAGGACGGCTCGGCCACGCTGCAGCCGGGAGACGTGAAGGGGAGACGAGTGGAGGAGTCGTCCAACTCTCCGGCCAACACGAAGAGCTCCACGCTGCCTGCCAGTCTGGGAAAAGGTGAGATGACAACACTGCCTTATACAGGCAGAGAGCAGAGACTACTCTTAGTCAGACTCTGTTACAGATTATAAGTTTTAAAATCTTAATTTGAAGTGAGCACATTCGGTGAAAGTAATGAATACCAAGTGCTGAAGTAGGCAGGAGTAAATGGATAGCCTCACTAGGACACTTCAGAGTCAAGGTTGACAGACCGTTGGTGCTGGTTGGGTGTTCATGATTAACATTTAAACACCAGCGTTCACTTTTCATTTGCAGCTGCCAAGCTAACACCGCTGACTCTGTGTCTTTTTTNTTTTTTCCTTTTTCAGTTCGCTGGAAGAAGAGGGGCTCAGTGTCTCGCAGCCCCCTCAGGGCCATCAGCAGAAGAGGATCTGCCTCCGACAGCTGGAACTGAACCCCCGGCTTTAACCCCTTCAAACGCGGGACCACATTAACCTGACGACAAACCTCGAGGATGACAGCACTGACGGGAGTGTGGGAGTGATTTACAAGACAGATGGAAGGACAAAGGGGACGAAACCGGGAAGTGGGGAAAGTCCATATTTGGACATAACGAGGACTCTGCTTGTGAGAGGATGTTGCTGTAATCAGTGAGCGTACGGACTTTAAGGTTTTCAACGCGGAAAAGTTGTCTGTTGACTTTTGCAAGAGTGGCGTCCAGTGTAGCACAGAATGCTGTTGACTGCTGCCTTTGTTCACCTGTCAACAGCTATGTGAGGGCTTGTGACTGGCTGCAAGCCATTTGAGGATGGGACTGGTTCACTTCCGTGGCTGTTTTTTTTTTGGTTGGCTTGTTTGTTTTAAGTAGTCTACTTGATGCTTAAGCCACCAAAGACTTTGGTCTGTTGGAAAGAAACAGTTAAACCAACAATGATGCCAGCTGTGGCCAAATGATCCACAGGTGACGACCAAAAACTGGAAAAAGACGACAAGAGCTTTTTTTTTTCGAAGGCTGAATTTTATTTAACTGACATTTGTGACAGGTCATGATGACTTTATTTTATTTTATTTAATTTTATTTGAACCCTGTGGCACTAGCAAGCACGTTTCTCTTTGAATTTTTGAAGTGGGTGGACAAAGCCACACTTTAAATCTACCTTGTGAGAGTTTTGGCAAAGATTACATAGATGTGAGGATACGGAGGCAAAATTCAGGCGTGCCACACAAACGTAAAGTCAAATTAATTATAGTCTGTAAATGCACATGAATGCAGTTTGCAGTATTGTCATTTCTGAGCACTTTCTAGATTTCCAACTGTAAAATTTGACATCCCAACACACCACAGTTTGAATCACACATTTTTATCATTTCTTACTACATTTTAAGGTCAGCAGCTTCCATGAATTGTATGACGGGGTGGAAAAAAATAGACCCTAGCAAAACCTGCAGGGTCAACAAAATCCTCCCCTCACGCACCGCAGCAGCATCCTGCAAGCAAGCAAACAAACAGACCCTAACTGTCCACTGCGGTGAATTATTTGCATTCATGTGGAAAAACACACTCAGCCATGACTTGCGAGGCCTGTTTGCGCCCGGACACTGGGAACGCTGTGTTCCCGTGTGGAGCCTCTGTGTGGAATGCGTGGTCGTGCACCTGCATTCCAGTCGGGGAAATTTGAGATGGAGAATCTTCTTAAAAGGCCCGAATTCCCGCTCCGTGTCCAACCGTGACTTTGCATATTGAGCGGCCTCGGCAGTAGATGCTACAACGTGCTTTTAACTCTTGAGCCCTCGACTTGTTCGCATTACCAGAGCCATAAAAGGTGCCCGAACTACTTTAAAGGCGTTGATATGTGCAGTATTGCATAACATGCTCTCATGATGGTGATTTCTGTCCTTTAAGGTTTACAAATGAGAGACTTGAGGATTAGTGGTGCACCCTGAGGCTGCCCATTCTCTTGTCATTTTGTGTTTTCTGACCAAAACTAAGCTAGAAATGTTGCCTTTTTCTTTTTTTTTTTTTAAACAGGAAAAGTGTTTTTGACTGATGTGCCACTGGGTTTTTATCAGTTAATTTTAACATTTTGTACTCGTGATGTATCTTTTCAATTACAAACGGCGCAGCCCCAATCTCAGAAAAAGGGGGTTACAGTGCCTGCTTTAAGGCGTATTTTATCAATGTACTGTTTTATGTCATTGTACATATTTAATTAAATATGTATTTTATGAGATATTAAACCTTTTTATACAACATTTGTTTGTGTCTATACATGTTGTTCTCATCCTTGAAGACAAATATTTAACTGGCTTTAACTTCTGCAGCTTTGACCCCGATAAATGATTCTGTTTCCAGGCTTGAACGCTCAACTTTTTAAAATGTTATATTTGGCCTGAAGAAAGCAGAATTCCTGTCGTGTGTGTGTGTGTGTGTGT
>NTHP01000154.1:457236-487859 GCA_003416845.1 Oplegnathus fasciatus
AGACAGTTAATTGTGTGAATTATCTATGCACTTTCATTGCATTAAAAAAGATATGTTGAATGTTGAATAAAGATATGTTTTATTTAAATGCTGTCAGCACCTCAAATGAAATTCCTTTTACCTACAAAACCTGGACAAAAAGCCCAAACTATCTGGATGGATGGATACCACCATAGTTGTTGAGAAAATAGTAATTTTAGTAGTAATCTGGGTGAACTGACCCTTTAAATAATAAATAATAATAGCCCAGGATGAGAGAGGTGTATTTGAGGGGGAAAAAAGTTCAACGCTGTGAAGCATTAAGTCCCACAACACAATACCCCAAGTATACATCACCCCAAATATGCTGTCTGTGTTGCTGACAATTATTTTTATTAGTTTAATTTATGAATTTCTAAACACTGAAATTTCTGTCCATGTATGACAGGTTTATCACAACAGTGACTTATAGTACAATCAATGTGTTTTCTTTGTTACTACCTTTTGCTATATTCTGTTATTTACTTTAATGATTAGAGAGGTTGCGTTCTGTATATGGGAATGTATCCATGCGCACAATACTGCCACTACTGCAAACTTTTCTTACTTACAGTGAAGTAAAAACTGCTTACCACGGCTGCGACACGTGTGTAATGAATGGACCACCGTGTTTTTCTCATCCATAATTTAATACAAATCCCCAACATGAGACAAACTTTACTGTGGTGTTGGTGAAGTCAGACATTTGACACAGAGTGTGAGTCAACAGGGACTCAAAGTGGGAGTGATCACACCTAACCAACACATCGGTGCTTCTCAACAAATTAACATAAAGTGCAAAAATAGTATTAATTAGCAGTGTAGCAAAGGATCAAATCTTTAAAAGCATCGTCATATTGTGACTAAAGATCGGCCATCTTCACAGAAGACAAAAGACGGTTCAGCCTAAAAGTTCCTGGAGGCAAAGTGAACAAAGAAGGTCCTGATCTCTTTGGGTGAGATGGTCGCAGTGAAAGCTTCATCTCCACAACACCTTTTGTTGCCTGAGGTGAAGAAAACACAAACAAGGCATGTGAAAGGGATGAGGAAACCAGTATTTCATAAAATGTACATGTTGATTAAAGTCTATTTAAAAGCCAATGTTTCCTCACTTGTTTCTAAGTTATCTGCCGTCTTCCACCTCCATCTCTGCAGACTGGTGATATTCCAGGTTCCGGTGAGAGAACGCTCCTCCAGCACTTTTACTTCCCCCATGCCCTGCAGAACATCCTGTTCGCACAGGAAATGACCATTTAAAAAGGAAAATATTACATAAATTCTATTTTAAAATGATGACAATCCTAGGCTTTCCTCTTACAGTACTATGACATTAATATGTAGAAATGAAAGTTGTATTTTTATTGACACCTTCAAGTTTATGGTGACTGGCTTCGAAAGCTCGGGGTCCTCTCCCTCCTCAAAGATGTGCATGATTCTCAACAGGACCCGGTCGTAGTCTGGCTCTGAGTGCAAATCCTTACCTAGGGGTATATCATTTGAACAAAGGACAAACAAAGGTTTATCAATTACCTGAGAAAAATCAGCAAGGACCTTAAACACCTCACAATATAACCACTAAAAACTTTCTCACAGCTGACCTGAGTGTATGTGGCTGAGGTGAACGTCGTGATTAGAGCTGTAGTTCCATCCAGAGACACTGAGGCTGAGCAGGTGGAGGTTGGGTGGCAGGACCACCGAACGTACAGGAGAACTTCGCCTGGGTTCCTTCTCTTGCCAGGGCCTCTCTAAAGGTAGAAGAGATTGGGCAGCTTGGTTAACAAACAAAAAAGACCCCAAATCAAATAGAGTTTTATGTTGCGCAGCCTTAAAAAATAAGCACTCACGAGGTTGGTCTATGGGCATGATGACAGGTCTGTGCTGCAGCTCTATTGCCTCCCTCTGGTAAAGCTTGGAGGTGGCACCGACGGAGCCCAGCATCATCCACAGGGTGGGCCTAACGACCGAGCTGTCGTTGAGGGTCAGGTTGTAGCCGAGGTTCCAGGCTAAGTTGTTCCAAAGACGGCGATGGAGCATGACCTCCAGTTGTCCGTTGGCTTGGCTGGACACACCGTGAGCTCTGTCGCTGACGAGCACCAGCCTGCTGAGGTCATCCTCGATGTAGGCTGTCCGAACCATGGGGAAGTAGTTCTGCAAAATGTTTATTATATATAGATTATTCGACATATTCCAGTATTTAAATAATACCAGTCAGGGTTCAGTTTATCGAAAGTCTTACTCTTGCTAAAGTGTTATTAGTGAACTTCCTGTATGTCCTCTTCATCATCTGATAGCCATTGTCATCCGTGTACAGGGTCCTGTTGTTCTTCAGGGACGAGCTGGTTCTGAGAACAACCTCTGTGTTGAGATGGAGGGGGCCCAGCGAATAGGTCTGCTCCAGCCTGTGACACCGCGGTCTGCTCCCAAAGCATTCTGGGACGCGGGTGGTGATGGAGTAGGCGTAGTCTTTATCACTTTCCTCTCTGGAAGATGAAATTGTAAGAGTGAATGTCACAATCAAGGTTGAGAAGAGAAGAGCTCAAGTTGACAGATGAAGGGTTAATTTTACCCACCTGTAGAAGTGCTGCCTGATCTCAGTCACAATCTTCCCGGGGATGATCTCCATTTCCACAGCCTTGTAGGCCCGCACAGCCGAACTATTAGCGCTGAAGATGTAGTTATCAGAGATGGGCCCTGCTTTTACATCTCCATTTGCGTGGTACTCCCAGAAATCCTGGGTCATCCTTACTCTCCTTTTTTCTTGACTACCAAGAATGACAGAGAATGACAGTTAACTTATTCACATGCTTATTTGATGCTTATTTTGCCCAAAAGTCCAAATGTATTCAGTTTACTGTCATAAAAGACTAAGAAACATTTATATTTCAGAAGCTGGATCCAGCTTGATTTTTGCTTAAAGTATGACTTAACTTCCAATATATTTTCTGTCAATTGATTAAATGACTAATCGTAATCAGCTCTACATGCAACTAACAAGTTAGAAATGAAAGTACAGTATCATGTTCTTCAAATTATCTTGTAACAATATTAAAGCATTACACCGTGTTATCTGAAGAAGAGGAATAAGTGTGATAATGTATAAATCTTCTACTGTAATGTAAACAATACTTAAACTACTCCCTATGTACAGTCCAAATACTACTTCAGTATATCTGCATGTGGTGCGACATAAGTCGTCAGAGGCTTAAAGTCTTACAGGTAAGTGATGCTGTGCAGGAGATTTGTGTCCTGGTCAAACATCAGCTTGTAACATTCGTTCAGAACAGGCAGGAGCCTCCTCCCCGTTTTCAACGAATCCCGGATGTTGCGTCTCTCAAACAGAACCCCTTTAGCTTCATAAGTCCTGCCACACTTTGGCCTCCCAGAGCATTGCTTCTCAGAGAACTTAATCAGGTATTTCCTGTGCTGAAGGCCTCCGAGTTCCACCACGATGAAAAGGTCGTAAGTCACATTGGACAGCGCTGACCTCTGGATCTGTAACAGACAGCAGAAGATATTATTACAGAATACAGTGTATTATGGAGATTTTCTGTTTCTGAAATGCAAAACAAATTAATTTACACAAAAACTGGAGAATGAATATTTATAAATGCTTATTTATCACTATAAAACAGATATAAAATTGTTAATTTAGAATAAAAGACATGTGATAACTTTTAAAAGTACGTTTTTGTATTTTCTTGATGAGTAACATGGTAATACTAAAGAATTCAATATTTAAAGAGAGACCATGCAACTTTTGAAAGAAGACATACCACATTTATTTCTCTTAAAATTAAAAATGTAATTCCTTACCAACAAAATGCACCATTTCTCGTTTCTATACACTCAGGGGTTTTGCTGCTACAGCCTCTCTTGGTCTGGTATGACCAGTAGCTAAGGGTGGCTAATGTTAGCTAATGTTAGCAAACTTTTGGTAGATACTGCTGTGTGTTATCATCAGTAACAACACAATAACAACAACAACAACAACAACAACAAACGTTACCTGTGCAGGCACAGGCTGTCCATCATCATCAAAGACGGCTGCGGTGGGGAAGGTTACAGTAACGTTGATGATAGTGGTGGTGTTCCACGCTAACGGGTTGTAAACGATGACATGTTGCTCCAAAGTCTGATGCACACCTGGCATGAGGAGATTAAGGACTGATTCATTTCAACAGTAGCCCAGATGTCAAAGAAAACCTCTCGTTGAATAATCTTCAAGCTAGTGTTAGCGTTTAGCTTAAAACACAAATGATTCTGAAAGCAAATTTTTATTTTTTTATGTAATGGAGAATGTACAGGTTGATCAGCTAATCTGTTACCCTTTCCGAGGGTTAGAAGAGAAGATCACAAAAAAAGAGAAGATCAATACCTCTCTCATGTGCATTACGTATAGAGCAAGAGCCAGGAGGTCATTAGCCTAGCATAAAGACTGGAAGCAGAGGGTAACAGCTAGCCTGGCTTTACCCAAAGTTCACGAATCTGCCTACAAGCACCTCTAAAACTCACAGATTAGCATGTTGTGTTACGTTTGTTTAATCCATGCCCAAAAAGAAACAACTATTTGTAATTTTAAGGGGAGTTCTGCACCAATATTAGCATTCTAATGTAAGCTGCAGTGCTCTTGCAAAATGTTCATACCTTTTCTGTGGTAGCGGCTGCCGAGGATGCTGGGCATGTCTGAGGCTATGTCGAGGTTGTGGGGCAGCAGGAAGAGTGCAGCCAGAAGCTCCTCCACCCCCATCATGGCCTGCATGAGATGCTGCAGGTACATGTCTGCCACCTTGGGGGACTCGGTGCCAGTGATGCCATCGTGGTGCTGGACCTAAAAACACCAGTACATAACATTTTGTGTTAAAATCAAACTAAGTTCACGATATTTCCTCATGAATATACATCATGTGCTTTATTTTCTGTTAAAGGAGTCAAATATTTTGACAAATTACCTCTGAGACAGCCCAGCGAAGCGCTCTCAGTTTGTCCAGGGCCCAGTCTTTAGCTACAGGGCCGTCAGGGAAGCTGATTCGATACCGGGTGAAAAGAGTCTCCGCTGCATGCAGCTGGGAACTGGCCCTTCGTGCCACTCCTTTCAGAACATTTCTGGAGGCGTAAAACCCCGTCCATGCCTGGTGTGGTTCTAGGAAATAAAGCCACAGTAGATGATATCAACAAGAAAACTGACTGTGGCTCATTTTCTTCCTTCCATGTGAAGTGGGTGTTGCTTTATATTATGTTGTAGGATCCAGATTCTTACCAGTGGAATATGGTAGAAAATCTTCACTCCCACGGAGCTCCCAGACAAGATTTGATTGGTAGATGGCTTGAAAGTATTCACCAAGAGTGGCATACTGGACTGTCACTCCAAACTCTTTGCTGTTCTGGTTGATGTACTTCATTAGAGGATCCATGTTGTTGAACTGGACAGATGAGTTGTAGAACTGTTTGTCACAGCCCTGAAACACAAGGGTGGTTTTAGTTACATGTCCAGCTACTAGTGAGGTGCACAGAGAAGCAAGGGTATGTTGTAGAAAAAAAATAAATAAAAAATAACACTTAATTGCAGGATCTGAATCCAGAAGCTCGAGTGGCTTTTACACTGAATAAAAGGATTACAAGTTTCTCTTTACTCACCCATGGCCAGAGCACATGGTTCGTCCTAAACCATGCAGCCCTCTGCTTGATGTTCTCCACCATAGTCTTGGCGTAGGCGTGTACGGTCTCCTTGCTGACGGGCAGGCTCATGTTGGGGTAAACTCCGTTTTTAGGGGGATCGGGAAACAAGGCAACTCCATTCCAATAGAAACCAGAGCTGAGACGGAAGAATATGTTTCCTTTTAATGAAAAGGTTTGTCTATTAAATAATACTAATTTTTAAAATATGGATATGGATTTATGGCACCTCTGTCTGTTACCAACTTTCTTAACTTTCTTGGGTAGAATGATAATAGCTTGCCTTTCTATAATAGCATACACAAACACTAGAAATACAGTAGATGCTGAATAAAGAGTCTAAACTTGGACTACCTGTTGGAGAATGGCAGGTATGATGGGGTGCAATAGCTAAACTGGTCCATAGTGTGAGTGAAGATCTGCTGCTTCTCTTTTAGAGAGGGAGAACCTCTCCATACAAACTGTAGTTTCTGCACCAAAATAACAGACAAACAACAATCAGTGACTTCAGTACCACTTTAAGGTTAAATGTACAGACATGCCAATTTACTTTTCTGATGAAAACAGCTCCAAAAGAAATGTATTCTTTGGGTTGTCAATGTGATCTGTGCTGATGTTTGTACAATTTGTGAATTTTTGTCCCTTTACTGATAGACTGACAGTAGTATTTGGACTGAGGCATCAACTGATACCTTGTTTTTCTGCATGGTGTCTTTGAGGTCGTAGTCAATGCGAGAGATAAGGTGGGCGTTGAACCCAGCCAGGGCAAAGAGGACCGGCGTGGTGGCGGAGGCTCCAAACGGATCCACGTGCCAGGAAAACTGAGGACGCACCCCGAACGTCTCGTAGAGGAACCCGTGTCCCTCTGAAACAGCACAGAGACACACAGAGACAGAGAAATAAAGGCTACTACATATCTCTTCTCTCAAATTGACACTCACAGGGGCAGGAAATGTGTTGTGCTACCTGTCATTTGTAATATCTCATCGTCTAGATCAGTCACAGCCTCGTCGTGCATCACTTGGCCCCCGATGATGAACTCAAGTCGACCCTCTTTTACAAGCTGTCGTACCTAGAAAGCCAACCAACATGTATCTTACTGTATTTACTGTGTATTTAAAGGGTCACTCCAACAATTTTACAAAAAGAACAGCCCAGTCTGTAAAAACAGGGACTAAAATCAGGACATCTCGGCCTCTGCTGCATTGATTTTGACCTCTCTTTTAGCTTGTAGGTGATTTATTGAGACTTCCTTGCATGATTCTGTGCCAGTACAGAGTTCTGACCCATCGTGTGTCCTTACTTGTCTCTTATGGGAGTCTGTGGCCATGGTATCCCACCACAGTCGAAAGAACTCCTGCTCCACAGCGATGAACCTGCGGTCTTTAGCCTTTGACAGCTCCTCAGTCACACTGGTGTACACATTGGCAGCATAGGCGTGCATACTCTCCTATGGAAAATACACACTTATACGCATTATATCATAATAAAAAATACACACAGTCATCCATATTATGTAGATAACACTGGTTTGATGAAAGGAAACTGTTTGCTTGTCAAATTTAACACCTTATTAACAGTGGTGGAAAGTAACTAAGTACATTTACTCAAATACTATATTTAAGTACAGCTTTGAGGTACTTGTACTTTACTTGAGTATTTCCATTTTCTGCTACTTCATACTTCTACTCAACTAAATTTCAGAGGCAAATATTGTACTTTTTACTCCACTACATTTATTTTATAACTTTAGTCACTCGTTACTTTGCAGATTCAGATTAATAAAGCAAAATATAATCAACAAATAAATGATGATGTGATATAATATTATAGATTAAGAGAAAACTTTATTGATCCCTGGAAGCCAAATTCACAAGCTACCCAGCAGATAAAGTATATAAAGTAGTTGAAATGAGCTCCATCTTCACCAGCTGCAGCATTATAGTGATGAACACATTAATGCATCAGTAATTATTAGGGCTGTAACTAGCCATTATTTTCATTATCGATTAATCTGTTGATCACTTTCTCGATTAATCGATTACTTGTTTGGTCCATAAAATGACAGAAAACGGTGAAAAACGTTGATCACTGTTTCTCAAGGTGACGTCCTCAAATGTCTTGTTTTGTCCACAACACAAAGATATTCAGTTTACTGTCATAGAGGACTGAAGAAACCAGAAAATAGTCACATTTGAGAAGCTGAAATCAGAGAATTTGGACACTTTTTCTTTTAAAAAATGACTCAAAACGATTAATCGATTATCAAAATACTTGGCGATTAATTTAATAGTTGATAACTAATCAATGAATCGACTAATAGTTGCATCTCTAATAATTATCATCCTATAATATAATATACATTATTCTGAAATGGGCCACTCTACATTATAAGTACTTTTACTTTTGGTACTTTAAGTCAGTGATGCTAATACTTTTGTACTTTTACTTCAGTAAAATCTTGAATGCAGGACTTTTACTTGTAACAGAGTATTTTTACACTGTGATATTACTGCTTTTACTTAAGTACTTCTTCTACCTCTGCTTATTAAGGACATGGTGACAGAAACCCACCTGGATAGTGTACACCCAGCCAACATCCATGTGACTGTGAGGGATCACAAATGTTTCAATTGGCTTGTTCTCGCCTGTCGAGTAACAGCAACAAAGAAAAAACACAAAAACGGCCAAAAATCTCATTTTTTAAGCCTGTGAAAGAAGAGAAGCGTCAAATTACTTCTCTAATCACCACCCAGACTTCCTTATTATTGTTGTGCTGCAGCATGTGACTCAGTACGGAAGCCCAGAAAGACCAAACTACCCGTAACGCGTGGTTTTTGTGACCTTTACGCCGGAAACACTTGTTGTAAACACTGTGCACATTTGGAGGTGAGAGTGTTGCTTCCGATGCAACATTAAAAATGTCAAAAAACAGGAGAATAGCGTTGGTGTTTGGAGGCTTTGTAACGGCTGTTGCCGCTGCGTTTTACCCCATATTTTTCTACCCGCTAACGCATAAAGATGAGTACAGTAAGTGGCTAACAACTTTCATAAAATGTACAGTTACACAATCAGACAGTTCACAATGTGGAGCTTAATGTCATTCAGTATGTTGCTGCGTATAAAGGTGTTAGCATTGTGCTAATTCTTTCCAGTTACAGCTGAACTAAAGGTTGCTTTATTGACAAAAAATAAACTAAGCTAGTAGTTTTAGCTAGCTAGGTTAGCTAGCTACGGCTAATAGGATGATTAGCATTTGTGCTATTCTAAGTTAGCTAACCTCTGTTTTATGGCACTTTCTCATTCTTTTCTCATTATTTTAACTTTGTGTACTTGGTGTTTTATGTTCCCAAAACATTAAATGAAAGCAGAATAGCTAAAGGGGGAAAAAAAACAGCCATTTACATAAACTGTTTAGCTAAATGTGGCCAAAGTTAAAAGTTTCTAACTGGGCTCCCAGAGGTTTCCTTTCCACTTTTCCAAAACCATAAACATGTAGTTAAACCAACTAAGACAAAGACAGAGGGATGCCAGGAAAATTCATGTAGCTTAATAGCTGTGGTTTCACTATCTTATATGTCTCTTACAGCCACTGCACTTATTGGACAGTGTTTGAAGTCTGAGCCAGCTCTGGCCGGCACAGATGGAAAGCTATTGTCAGGACATACAGTAGATTGTGGATAAATTACTTCCAGTTCCTGACCGTGCAGACAAAAGAGAACGATAAAGCTGCAGTAGGAAAATCTTGGCCATGACATTGATTTTGACCACTAAAATCCTCTTGAGTGTACTGTACTGGTCTGTCTTTGCTAGGATATGTCCAAAAGACGAACCGGACAGGAATCGACCAGGCAGATATTCAACCCGTGGGTAAGAGCACATAGTAGATTTATGTACGATGTTTCAGTCTACACATCAGGTACACCAGATGAAGGTTGTGTAGGCTGAAACATTGTAAATAACATACCTGTAGTAAGTAAGACAGTGTGCTGCATTTTTTTCATTTTTCTACATTTCTTTTCAACAGATGGATTGGCTCAGTACTACGGAGCCCCTGAGTGGTCACTTCTAATTTCTTGTTCTAGTTTGTGTGCTGGTTTTACTCATTATGTGTGCTCATTTGGTAAAACGTGTGCATGAAATACTTAAATCGCACGCACAATAATACTCACTGCCCACAGTTTCATAAAACATGAAGGACTGGAAGGAGCAATTTCGACAAGACAGCTTGTAGCTACATTTATTTGTTATTTTTTCACATCATTATGGATAGGGATTCAATAATTAAGTTTTATTTCAGTTTGGGGATGCATTATGGAGACATATATTGTCAACCCTTGCTAGTCAAGGTATTGTTATTAGTCAGAGTTGTTGTTTTGAGTATGTTGTGCGCAGGATTTAAGTATTGCGTGAACACATTTACTAAATTGTGCTCACGATTTAGTAAAATGAGCACACGATCTAGATAAAAAATATATGATATGACCACTCAGGGACTCCGTACAATACAGTTCTGCTTCTTTTTTGTTTTTATCTAGCACATTACTTGCCCACATACGTTGTTTGTTTTACTTAGAAAGCACCAGATGTATGGGGTTCACAGTATACGGACAATTTTGATACTAGTCATTGCCTCCAAATATACAAAACCTTTACTGACTTTAAACTTGTAGGCTCCCACTGCATTGTCCTCTGTGGTGAGTGACACTCAGCTAGTACACTTTGTTATGAGTGTAATTCAGTGCCTTTGATGTACTGTGGCACTTACATACATATTGTTTATTTTGCTGTATTTTATTTTTTTTGTCTGAAGGTGTGAAGGTATGGTCCGATCCATTCAAGCCTGCAGGCAAATGATGATCAGTGACGGCTAACCCTCCACTAATTCCAGACACTGATGCTGATGAAGACTTTGAACAGAGAGCGCTTTTTTGATGAATGCTTGGTGTGCGCGTGAGTGAGTGCTTTCCAGAATGTGGTTGTTTTTTGTTTGTTTTTGGTTGTTAAGTGATTCCTTAAAAATCCTATGAATAAAGTTTAAAGCTCTTATAACTAAAACATGATTCTCTAAATGACTTGTTAATATCATTTTTGCTTTAATGGGTAATGTATTGTGATGAGAGACAGGAAATAAAAATGCACAAAGTGTGATGGACATGAGACAAGTACCATGAGGTTTACTTTTCCACCACAGTTCACTCAAATGTCCAAAAATATTAGATGATGTGCTGCTAGTTCTCTTTTATCCACAAGGGGGAGCTCCATGCTTATCTGTTGGACTGTGCAATGTTTTGTTTGTGCATCTTAGATATTTTGGAAAAAGTTTTGTATTTCCAAAAGCCTTGCTCTGGTATGCAGCCTGTAGGAAATTATAATAAAATACAGTGGTTTGTTTACCCATCCTATTCACAAGAATCTCTTTTGACATTTTATTTTGATTTAGCTGGTATGAGAGTCATAAAAACGGTTCAGCAGATGAGGGACAATGTCCAGTAATGTGCGGTATCATCTTCCAAAGTGGAAATAGTAGAGACAGAGTTATTCCAGGACACATCACTCTGTATTATCATTTCCCTGTCACAGACTAAGGGTTTAATTGTTGCTCGGCTGTGCAAATGCCATGTGACTCTAGCTGTGTTTTGCCCATAGGCTGAAAGGATGGGGCAGAGCTCCACGGTCGTCTTGTTCAAAATCCTACTCGATGTGATCCAGACTCCCTTTACGAGTCCATGGGTGCTGTAAAAGCAGGGAATTCCAAAACTACAATTTTTTTCCCTGTACTTTTGTGGTTTCCTGACATTGACCAGCATCCCCTTTCAGAATTTGGTCCATCAAAGTCCTTTTGGAGGAAAGATAGATTAAGAAAGAACTAAAGCATGTGTTTATGGTCCTTCAGAGATGGTGCATTTTTAAAGTTGCCCTTAAATCTTTCACAGTCCTCAATGTAGCCTGTACTTTCGTACTTTTAGGGCCGTTCGCGAGGCCCACTGCCAGCAAAACCGGCTGCACGGGCCAGCAGCGGCCACTCTCCTTCTCAACCCCCCAATCAACAAGCCCCATTGTTTATGAGAGGTTGTTATTGTTGGGCTGCATTCAGAAACAAGAGAAAACTCAAGAGCCCGGCTGTGCAGAGGCATCCAAAGTAAAGAGAGCAAGGGGTGAGGGGGTGGTTGAGGGAAAAAACGAAAAGCAGAAATTCCTCTCATTCCCCGCTGGTGTTTTCCAGATTCCTCAAGCGACAGCTTCTCGGCTGTGCGAGTGAAGTAAGCAACCAGAGGGGAAATTGAAGAGAACGGCGAGAGGAAGAGAACCACATTCTTGAGGGGACGCGTCACCTACACACAGAATAGAAAGACACTCAATCTCTGTTACTTTGCCTGGCAAAGTATGTAACAGGTTGTGCAGCATGGCCTTCAGCTTTTTAGCAGTGTCTTGCCATGAATCACTGTTTGAATCACTGTGACACTATGACATTTCATCTCAAACACGAACTTGCTCCTTACGTCTGTCTTTTCTGAAGCAGGCTTCAAGCCTGTACTAGGCTTTTATGGTTCTGTGTTGTCCCCTTTATGTGGCCCTTGTCCCATTCAGCTGAATATGTAGATAGACACCCATCACTATAAAACATTCAATAGGGTCATGGCGCGCTATAAACCAACATGAACTCAACAATGTCGCCTCCGCAGCACTTTTACTATCCTGCTATTAAGCCATCACACAAATCTCTCCCAGCTATTGAGGCGGTTTTCGGAGAGAGTGGTGGCAAGTCGTCGATCTGAGCTGTTTGTTAGGCGTGTGTTCAAGAGCGACAGATAATTGGCCAAGGTTTCTAACTAATTGCCATGGGAACAAGGGTTGACAGACAGGTCACGGGGTTGGAGAAACAGCAGAGAGCTTTCGGGAAGGGGCGGGATGTAAAATAGGAGCGGAGCAAACGCCTCATACTATGTCAAGTGTGGTAAACAGAAACAGAAAATAACAAGTGAACAAAAACAAGAACGTTGGAGAGCTTGAAGGAGCTTCTTGATGACACACTCTGTAATTGAAGACAGAGAACTGGCATTCATTTCTACTTGAAGAAGTGTTACAGGGTTTCTTGTTCTGTTTTATGTTTTTATATTTGCTAGTACACAATTAATTAATCATCAGAGTAATGGGGGGAAGGGGGGAATCCCCACATTCATAACTGATGCAGTCGTTGTATTTTTTAGTTTTATGGATCAGCGTTTTGTTACACATTTCCATCTTCAAGATAAAAGCCAGTAATGTCCTGATTGACTCATACAGTGTACAGCTCAGGTAATTCAAAGAAATTAGTCAGTATAAACATAAAATACAGTCCATAGAGAGGTGATTCGTCACAAAAAAAAAAGGACTCTAACATCAGTATGTCAACATTATAAGAACCAGCAAATACAAAATAGAAAAAACATCCAGATGTTTACAATCAGATTACAAAAGAATACAGATGTGCATCAGTCAAATAAAGGAAGAGCAAAGGTTGAGTCTAAATATATGCTATTTGTTAGGACATGCAACATGGTGCAGCTTAAAACATCAGCAACAAAAAGAAAAAGAAGTTTAAAAAAAAAAACATTCCAGAGGAAGAAGAACTGAACCATTAGTCTATAGACAGAAAGTCAGACCAAACATTTAACCCGTTAGTTGAGAAAATAATCGTTTGTTGCAGCCCTGCTTAAGACAAAGACAAAGCAGACCAAATAAATCACTCATTACGTGTACTCTTGATTCTGGGTTTCCCCTGAAGTCAGTGAAGTCACAAAATACAAATGGCTGCATCTTTTATGAAGTTGTGCTGTGGAATCTTTTAAGTCTAGAAAAGAAAGACTTTCTGAGCAAACACTGAGTTAACGCGCTGATGTGCAACTTCTTTATAGGAATTTGCATTGTGCTTGTCTGTATTGCTGATTAATGTCATACAGCAGTAATTAAACCTATATTCTTTCATCCCACAAAAGGCTTTATACAACTTTTCTTCACACATGCAGTAGTGGTCCCCAAGACCTGTAAACAGACTAAAGTAAAAGTAAAAGACAGCATTATGTCTGAATGATGCGGTGCATCTACAGTACGTTGCGTGCATTTCACTGAAGCAATGACTACATCTCACCAAAGATGCCGCCAAAACTGGAAAAAAAACCCAAGAATATCACAGATTATCACTTAAAAACAAATTCAGCGCACACGCACACAAGTGCAAACACACACACGCTTGGTGCTCTCCCCACAAAACAAGCAAGAGTCTACATTTCCCATCTCAAGTACGCTGCTTAGCCTTGTAAAACAATGTACCAGAGTGCTGTCCACATTCTTGGGTCAGCAGGCGCACGGCTGTGGAAACAGATAGTGGAAGTCTGAAGCAATGTCTAGGAAAAAAGGCACCGGCCGGGCTCGCAGCAGGCAGGCGAGGCAAACTGCCCCAGTGACAGTGTGGTCTGGAGCGGGCTAGAGTTACATTTAGTGCGTGCGTGAGTGTGTGTGTGTGTGTCATTCAGGAAAGAAAGCGAAGAGGTTCAGCTGAGAGGAACCCAGTATCCCCTGGAGATTAAACTGTGGTTGTGGAACTTACTGGAACTCCAAACATCGTGTGTGTGCTTTTGTATTATGTTCATATTTGCCTGAAGCAGGACCACAAATAGATAATTATGGTTTGTTTTAGGTTGCATCTCTGTTGCCCAGTCGTGAAGGCATTGCAGTTCATTGCTGCGGTGTGTCAGCCGTGTGCATAGAGAGCCAATGGTAAAGGGCAGATGATGCAATGATGGTTTGCCTGCTCTCTCCTTCTTGTTGGCTGCTGTAATTTGGACTCTTACCAGAACTTTAAAACAGTGTGTATAGCTATTTGGCCACCCAGCGATGCACGTGTGAAAACATGTTATGCGGTTTTTGCCTCTTTAAGTCTGTTTTTCGCTGAGCTCATTATACACAGTCATCCAGTAATTAAGAGTTAACATTCTTAACATGGTCATTTTCACAATATTTCGAATAGTAATTAGCACAATTCTTGGGTTTTTTTTTAAGGAAGTGACACGTTACTGGTGCTGAGCAATCCTTTCTGTCGAGGCGGGCATGGTAAAAAACACAGCAGGATGGCAGTGTTTGTCAGTTAGTCAGTCGGGCGGTCGGCCCAGCCCTTTAGTCCAGACTGAAATATCTCAAAAACTTGGATGGATTGCCAAAACATTTCATATTGACAAAGTCGATGACTCGAGTGACATTCAGGGTCCCCAGAGGATGAATCCTACTGACTTCAGTGATCCTCTGACTTTTCCACTAACGGCACCGGCACGTCAGCGTTGTCAAAATGTCAAAATATCTCAACATCTATCAGGTGTATTAGCATAAAATCTGGTATGGACATTCATTGTTCCCAGATGATGCATCCTAATGGCTTTGATGGTCCCCTGGCTTTTCCCCTAGCGCCACCATGAGGTTGACATTTGTCGTTTTTAGTGAAATATCTCAACAATTATTGGATGGATTGCCATGGAATTTGGTACACATTCATGTCCCCCTCGGGATGAACTGTAATAAGTTTGGTCATCCCTTAACTTTACATGTAGCACCGTTATCAGATTGTCCAGATACTAGGGCTGCAACTAACGATCGATTATTCTGTTGGTCATTTTCTCGATTAATCGATTAGTTGTTTGGTCCATAAAATGTCAGAAAATGGTGAAAAATGTTGATCACTGTTTCCCAAATCCCAAGGTGACGTCCTCAGATGTCTTGTTTTGTCCACGACCCAAAAATATTCAGTTTACTGTCATAGAGGACTAAAGAAACCAGAAAATATTCACATTTGAGAAGCCGAAATCAGACACTTTTTCTTAAAAAATGACTCAAAACGATTAATTGATTATCAAAATAGTTGGTGATTAATTTATTCGTTGACTAATCAATTAATCGATCAATCGACTAATCGTTGCAGGTCTACCAGATACCTGCAAAACTAATGACATGAATTCTCATCAGCCTCACTTTATGTACTTTATGTTTTGTGCTCATTAGCAAATGTTACCATGCTAACATGCTAAACTACTGTAAGATGGTGAATGTGGGTACATTACACCTGCTAAACATCCACATGTTAGCATTGTCACTGTGAGGATGTTAGCATGCTCACTCAGTTCAAAGCACTGCTGTGCCTGAGTACAGCCTAACAGAGCCGCTAGCGTGGCTGCAGACTGTTAGTCTTGTTTTACTGCATTTTCTGAGATCACCTGTCATTTAGATGTAAATCACAGAGGACGAATGGAAAAGATGAACGTTGGGAATGTTGTATTTTGACACTTTTATCATTCTATGTTATTGTCTACGCTTCTTCTTTTGTTTTTAATGCCAGAAAATCATTGATACTCTGACCTTTATGTGTTTCACTTATGACCCCAAACAGCAGCAAGGTGAAAACTTCAATCATATGGTGATGGCAAAAGCAAAATTTTCAGCCCGTTTTTCATCACTTTTACGAATCTTTTTTTTGTCTCCTTTGGAAAATGTGGCCAGTAAAAAAGAGATACAATTACATATAGTGAAAAATTACAGAAAATGACCCCACAGAAACGTACAAAACACCACGTCGTCTCTACTATGTTTATGGCTAAACTCAATGAGGCCTTCTTTCTTCACGGCTCTTCAGGCAGCCAGTGAATGCGATTAAACAACACCTCTGAATGAGGTGAGTAGGAAATTCTCAAATGTGGCTTGAAGAGTGCCAAAAGCCTGTCGCTTGGCTCATGTCCACATATGGATCTGTGGAGGAAATGTTTAAGCAATTAGTTGGAGTTTAAGGTTGGAAAAAAGTTATTATTTCCTCCATCTTTTTTTTTTTCTTTCAATGGGAGGAAAATCTTTGTTATGGACAGACCTCATCATGCAGACCATCTTTTCCTCTTTAAACGTGTTGTCCCATGTTCCACTGATTCTATGGAACCAAAACCACAATTACATTTTACGGCCTGATTAACAAGAGTCCTACGAAACCACACACACGCTGATTTGAAATATGATTGTCACCCATTCTAAACTCACGCCATTACAGCGCCACTGTCTGAGCTTGTGCGAGCCCCGGCCGTCAATCACGTTATATAGCAGGTTTCCGTTTTACAGTCCCATTATAATCTTAAAAAATTTCTTATGCACTAAAATAGCAGGGCGGCTGTTGATTTAGGCAAGGTTACTGACGAAGAGGGCCAGAGCTGTAAGCAATCATGCTGCTCTTCCAAACCTCTCAGAAAGGCTAAGAAAAGAGGGGAGCCTCAAAGTGAGGGAGAGTGATTTATAAGGCACCTTAATACTTGACACGTTCATTCGTGAAAATAAGTCTGTGGCCTATCAAAGCCATCGCTTACATTAAAAAACCATGGAAAGCTCTTTTAAACAGCCTTTTTATACTCGGTGGACCAGTTTTCATTCATATTTCCTGGCACGTTGCTTCACTCCCCCTCAGTCTGAGGGACTATATCAAAATAAACAGTTTAATCCCAAGACAGCATTTAAAAATTATATTGTAGTGAACAATACAGAAGGTATGCAATTTCACAGAGCTGTTTAACAGCAGGCAATGCAATAAAGATTGATAAAAATGTGTAATATCATGATCTAATATGACATACTGAGGCTTGTTTTAGTTGGACTCAGTGTACCAGTGGGCCGAATGATTCACAGTGTTGAAAATACTCACAATACCCTGCCATTTTCATGCAGCTAGATGAACTGCATCCTGTTATTAGTGGTTTACGCGTAGAGCAGATTAATTCAATAAGTTAAACCTATATCCTACGGCATACCAGCAGCTGTATAGAATGAAATAGTTTAGATGGATATTTAGCACCCACAGTGGCGCGTGATAAGTCGTATTTGGTGTGTATTTTCATTTTAGTGTAAATGGCGTGTGGGTGAGCAGACGTGGTGTGCCTCTGTGTTCCTCGTGGGTTTTCATTAGGGCCTTGTGGATGACAACAGAATATATGACTTGGCTCGGGACGGGAATTCTGGGAAAGTCATGGAATTTTGGACGCCTTGACGGAACACAGGCTGTCCGCTCTTGGCCCGTTCCCCACCGAAGAGGAGGAGGAGGAGGAGGAGGAGGAGGAATCCTGCTGCAGTGTGTGTATCTTTGTGTGTGTGTGTGTGTGTGTGTGTGTGTGGTGGTGGGCCTTCAGGACATCCTTAGGGAGCTGACCCAGAACAATGACAGGTTTACAGCACAGCACCAGGCAAGCGGGGCTCACATGTGGCTGAAGTCAAACAGAGACCAGGATCGCTCTGAGCGCTAGAGCAGATCTGACACAACCAGATCGTCGAGATGATTAGTAAGGCTGGTAATCTGTATTTCTGCCAAGGCAGGGAATCTACTGTATCTGTTCAATGCATTTGCCTTCCTTGCGTAGTCAAAAAAAATCTTAGGGCTCTTAAGAAGAAAAACTGTGAGGAATCACTTGGTCTCTTGTATTTTGGAACAACTGCCTTTTAAGATTTTTTGCTGATGAGCAACATGTAACATTTTTCAAGAGCTCCTTTAGAATCTCTCCTGACGACACTTACTGATATGATTCACATTACTGCTTTCAGAGATGGAGACAAATTAAAGTCACAAATATGAGGACTTGAATTGGACCTGGCTGCTGTGAGACTGGACAAGACTCACTTGAGAGCAAAAACATTCAAGGCTCAAGTTTCAATCCGGGAACAGTAAAAAGTGAATAAGGCAGCGTTAGGTGAAACGAAATATTAACACAGATTTGAAAAGAAAGGTTGAAATGCTGTGTCAGTTTAATGCCCAGCAAGTGCCCGATGAAGACTTGTGACTTGACGCTGACTTGTCCTTAAGGATTTGAGACAACTTAGGACTCACTATTACATGACCTGAAGCTTGACTTGAACTTGTCTGGCATGACTTGGAGCTTGTTCTCAAATTTCATGTGACTTAACTTGAACCTAGTTTCACTATTACAAGACTTGGGACTTGACTTGGACTTGTCCTTGAGGACTTGACATCCGACCTTAGACTATAACAAGACTTGAGACTTGACTTGGGTTTGTTCTGAATGACTTGACCTGTTTTGAACGACCTGTGACTTGACTCAGACTTGTCCTTAGGGACTTAAGATCTGACCTGATACACACTATTGCAAGACTTGAGACTTGACTTGGACTTGTCTAGATTGACTTGAGACTTAACTCAAGACCTGACTTCAAACAGTCTCAAACGACTTGAGACTTACCTCAGACTTATCCTAAAGGACTTAAGACTTGATTTGAGACCCGCTATTACAAGACGCAAGACTTGACTTGAACTTAAGGACTTGAGACTTCATTTAAGACTCACAATTACAAGACTTATGACTTGACTCTGACTTGTCGCAAATGATTCAAGACTTCATTATGACTTGTACTTAAGGACTTGAGACTTGACTCGAGACTTGATATTACTTGGACTCGTATCAAATAACTTGTGACTTGATGTGGACTTGAATGAATTGAGACTTGGACTTGTCTCGAATGAATTGTGACATGAACTGAACTTGTCTTTAAAGACGTCAGACCTGATTTAAGACTTGCCATTACAAGACTTGAGACTTGATTTCTCTCAAATGACTTGAGACTTGACTTGAAATAGCCTCAAATCACTTGTAACTTGACTTGAACTTGCCCTCAAAAGACTCCAAAACAGCTCTGATTGCTTGTCAGGTTTTGACAAAACATCCAAGCTGCTGAGGACAGCGTCATAAATTTTAAGTTAAGATTGTGGAAATTGTATTATCGTATCCTTTTAGAAAAGCTTTAAAGCCTTGGAAAGGATTTTCTTTCCACAACTGCTCAAGAACTTCATTATTTCCTACATTTGTTCGCCTCGGCTGTACGTGCAATGGAGGGTCAAAAATAAACCTTGGTCATGTCATGTGCATAACCCTAAACCTAACCACAGGATTAAATAGCACCCATATGCACTGATGTCAGTAGGAAATTTGCAAAAACGATTGAATTGCATGCATAAACCTCATCCTCACATTCTGTCCAAAGGGTATACTTCTGCTATTTAATGCCATCCACCCCGAGATGAAAGCAGGATCATATCCCACCTGAGCTACAAATGATCTCTCCCTTTGGGCTATGAGCTTACTTTGTGGTCTCCCTTTTCCCTGCTCCCTGCTCTCCTCATCCATCCATCCCTCCGCCGCTGCTCCATTCAGAGAGAGAGAACAAACCACATGTTTCAGGGAGGAATCCTGAATGGGCAGCACCCCAGACCAAAGTACCTCCAGCTCTCCTGCCCCCTGGCATCACTTAGCTCTACCCTGTCATTAAGGACAGGGTTGGATGATTTGTGTTGGAACGCAGCCCTTTGTTCGAGCAGGATGGGCGCAGAAGGAGAAAGACGGGGAGCGAGGGGAGGATAGAGGAATGATGTCATGTCAGGTCTGCGCTGGAAGTGGGCCGGGACCTGTGGCGGCAGGAACGGTGTTGCCTTTGGGCTCCGGTGCAGGAAAAAGACGAATGGAGATGGAATGATGTGGAATATGGTGAAAAAGAGTGTGTATAATTTGGCATGTGTGCATTTGATGTGTATCTGGATGAGTAAATATGTGTCTTTTTTGTTTTGTACTGTGGGTATGCACGCACGCGGGTGCACGAAACCTTCAGCGTGAGTGCGTGTGGGTTTGCTAGGCATGTGGTCGGAAAAGTATAGGCTGTTTTATGTTGCGTTCGCTCTTTGTTTCAGTGTTTCTTTAGTGGGTGGATGGTTGAATGAATCATTTGGACAGAGGCTGAGGTATCAGAAAGAGTGGTTTGGCTTGGGGGTGAGGGGGGGGAAGACAAGAGAGAAGGAAAACCAACTTGTACTTGTGGCTTCTGGATTCCTAATGCACACTACTGTACAGTGATGTCTGTCTCCCTCCTGCTACCTACAGTATGTGGTGTGGAACATATCACATACACCACAGACAGCAAGAACTGAAAGTAATTATCCAGAGCATTTCTGTTCGAGTATAGTGAGCTTCATGTATTTTATCTTAAAGGATCATTTTGGTTTATTACAAGTTAGGTCTTATTTAGGCAGTTTTGGCCATTATTCCTATCTGTCATAATAACATTGTACTCACCAAATTAATTGCTAATATCTGAGAATGCAGCAACATTGCTAAAAAGAAATAAAGACTGACAATAATAAAGGTTTTAAACAAACAAGGATGAAGAGGAAATGAAGATGAAAAGTTAAACTATTACCCAATCTGTCTGTTGCAAACTTGCATTGACAGACTGACTTCCTCATTTAACTGTGACTTAGCATATTTATTGTAATTGTGTGTTCAGAGGGGTTATTACCAATATAAATAAAGGTTCTTGCCCTGTCTTGTGAGTTTGATTGTGAGCAATAGAAATATTGATTAATAGAAAATGAGACCCTTTTTTGGTGCCATCTGATCTAAAGGTACAGTCACGGTGGACCACTGTTAAACACTTTTCATAGAAAGTATGTGAAATCACCATCACACCTCTGCACATCATATATTAACATACTAAGTTACATCTCATCATGTCATGTTATGACTTGACATAAATCTGTACAGTTCTTTCATTTAAATAACAGTTATATTGTACATATTGTCTATGTCTATATCTTTATTTTATATCTTGTCATAGTTTTATTGTCTATTTTATATATTTAGCTATGCTTCTGACTCGCAGTACTTGCTGTCACCTTTTCCTTTTTTATATTTTTCTCCTTACTGTGTTTATATGTCATGCACCAATATATCAAGTCAAATTCCTGGTATGTGCAAACCTACTTGGCAATAAATTTGACTCTGATTCTGATTCTGATTCTGATTTCTGATGTGACGTACGAGGTGTGGACTCCAGTCATATGACTTGGACTTGAATTAGACTTGAGTCACAGTCTGGTGACTTCAGATGTGACAAAAACAAAAAAGACCTGCAACTTGACTTTGACTTGGAATGACTTCCTCCCCAAGCCCAAAGACTGAAAAAAGTGTGCAGCAAATCAACTATTCATTTCTCCAACAATAGACCTGAAAGCAGACTGTTGTAGGACTGTTGTAGGACTTGACTTGAGACTTCCCTGTCTTGACTTACTGTAGGACCTGAATTGGGAGTTCATAGCCAGGACTTGAGACCTGCAAAAACAATGATTTCGTCCACCTCTGTGTCATGTAGAGCAGTGGTTTCCGAACTGAGGTTCAGGAGCCAGCCCCAGGGGGGTCATAGAATACATCTTAGGAATCACAAGACAATAAACTGGTCAGGAATTAAGAAAGAATACAATGCAGTGTTTCTGCTATTCAAAATTTTGCTTATTTTTTCTGACTTTTCTCTAATCTTTGCTATTTTTCTGTAAAACACTGGTTTGTTTTGCCTTTTTAGGCTTCAAAATATTATTCAAATGATATATTATCCAATATATACAGTACCAAACTCTCTGACTTGGTATAACCTGTGATGGGACATCATTGTCACGTCATTGTTTTAGGAGTCACAAGCATAAAAGGTCACTACAGAGTACTAGTAGGAGTTACAGGATGAGGATGATGAGCTTGCTAGGATGAGTTATAGTTTATAACACAACTTCTACTTCCTTATTTTCCCCTGCAGCACATCTGTCTGTCTGTGTTTGTTATGCCTGCAGTTACAAGTTGCTTTTGCAGAGAAAACCCACGTGACTTCTGCATAAAGATGATGCATCTTTTGACTCCCAGCCACGCTTTAGTGCAAGCAATCAGATCAACCGTAAATGGACTGGAGACGATTTAACGTGACGGGCAGCTCCATGGATCTTTAATGGCTCCGAGATGAAACACGTCCTCACTCTGAAGTACGGGAACTTTTTATTGACCGTCAGTCATATCAAACTGCGACTCGCACTGAATTTTGAATGGAGAACTTCGCTCATACATTAGGCTAAGCAGTTCCACTGAGCCCACCGTTACATATGCCCCCTTCACATATTAACACATTCATTTCAAACGTAAAGTGCGAAGGAAATGGACTTGCTGTGCACTCCCGATGTTATTTCACATATTTATTGCATCTTTTATTGTCTCTGCCTCCAATAATATTTAGATGGAAAGGGACTGATAGGAGCAGAGTTCCAATAACAGAGATTAAGTGCTCTGGGGGTGATTGTGCAGCGTTTTTGAGGAGAGAGGCGTCTGCCTAAGTAAACTCAGCCCAACGCTGAGGAATTGCGTTCTGGAACGTGGTGGTGTAACCGGAGCGCGGGTTTGGGAATAGCCCAAGGGAACTGGGCTCAGTTTTCCAAAAAGCCTCTATCTCCTGCGATATGTAGTGTGATTTGAGGAGAGGCGAGGGTTGTGTGTGTGTGTGTGTGTGTGTGTGTGTGTAACAGGGGAAGTGGATGGAGGGCTTACAGAACGGCTAAGTCAGGAAAACAAGTCTCAGGAAACCCTATACCTCACTCTGGCACCGACACAGACGTTCTTTCTTTCTCTTCCTCTGTCTCACTCTTTCTGTCTGTCTCTCTCTCTCTCTCTCTCTCTCAGCGACTCCTGTCTCGCTGTATCTCTCTCTATCCCTCTCCGCCTGCCTGTACTGGAGAAAAAGAGGAGTGAAAGCAACAGCGGTCAGAGCAACAAGCGAACAAAAGCTACCCTTGACACTTGGTGCTGTTAAGGAAACAGCGATGACCTTGCTGGGAGTTCAAACCTCTCCATGCTGAGAATCTCTTGTGTGTTTTTTTTCATTTCTTTGCTGATTTTTGAATTCATTTACAAGAAAAAACAAAATTATCAAGGCTCAAGCTCAGACAATTATGAAAATATGACATTACAATATGACAATTAAATCACTCCTGGGCCCTTGAGATGAATAAAGGAAAGAAAATAAACATAAGATACACCAGGAGGAAAAGAATGTGCACAACATAAATTACAACAATCAAAAGCTCATTCAATTCTCTAATGACATAAAATCAAAGCAGTTCCCTATACAGTGTAAAAAAAACCCATAGAAGCGCTTCACTGTTATTGTTCTTTAAAAAAGTGTCGAAAGATCGCCACATTTTTCACATTTTTCATTCCAAAACTAATCAAACTGAGAGAGTCATCTCTCTCATATCTGATATCTCATGTTGGTTCAATTAAAAGATGCTTTTATGTCCTCAAACCACTAATGTATATCCCATTAGCTATCTATCTTTTTCTTCCTTTGCCTCGCTCACACACTTCCCCTGGTGCTCTCCTTTATCTTATCCCTTTTCCACTATCCCCAAAGCCCCTGTCTGTCTCTGTCGCCCCGCTTTCCTTTTTCAAAAACACTTTCCACTGCTTTTCCACTCCTTTCTCTATCTTTTCTCCCTATTCTTGCCCTCTCCTCCCTCCTCTTTCTACATCTCTGGACCCCTCACTGCACCTCCCACAACAAACACACCTACTTATAACACACCCCAGTCATCTTTCTTCCCCTCTTTCCATTTGTTCGCTGCCATCTTTTTCCCTTTACACCTCATTCTTCCTGTCGTTCTCTCTCTGCTTTCCCCCCATCTATCATTATCAGCCTCTGTTTCCGTGTCTCTCTCGCTCTCCACCTTATCAGCCTGCCCTCTCTCCGCTCTCCCCCACAGTTCTTCCCCCTGTCTCCCTCTCTTCTTGTCTTGCCTTTCCTTTTCCAGCTCTGTGTCCTCGGTGTGTCTGCGGGGGCAGTGAGTGGTCAGGCCTGCCTGCAGGCATCAACAGCACAGGGCCACCGCCTCGGGCTGTGTGTGTGTGTGTTGGTGTGTCTGTGCTAGGCTGATTGGCACAGTGCCCAGACCCACCTCCTGTGGTGAAACTCACTCCTTTTCTTCTTAGCAGTCTGGACTGCTGCCCAGACTGACCCTCACAAACACACACACACGGATACAGGCATGCAAACACATCCACAGATAGCCTGACTGGCACACAGATGTGAGGCATTAATACACACAGTAACACACACATGCATAAGTCTCATGAATATCCAGAGAGCAGGAAATCAATGCTTCTATAGCTCTTTCAATTGGCCTCTATGAACAGTATATACATGCATTTAGATGTGGTTGTGTGACTATTTGCCGTCTTTTGTAGACATGCATTGTGCCTACAGTATGTGTGTGTGTGTGTATTTGAGAGTTTCCTTGGCAGCCATGTGTGTGTATGCATGTCACACACAATGGGCCTGACTTCCACCAACTCCCATTCTACAAATTGATGTGTATATCATTCAATTTAGGATGTCTGCATTCGATTAAATTGTATATACAAGAAACGGGTCTCCTTTACAATATAGGAAAATTCCACCCTCAGATAAATAACATCCGTCTGTGCTCAGTGGTTTCCAGGTATTACTTTCCGATTAAGTATTTACCTGCTTTTTATTTTTGACCCTTGAAACAAGAGTTGAGAAAACAATCTCACCACAAGGTCCATTTAGTAGCTGTTTGGCCAGCTGTTGTAAGATTTCAAATTTCCTTTTATTTGGCTTAAAAGCTGAGGCTCAAAGTTTATTCTTGACCTTGGAAACAGTTTACTTTTTGATCTCCTACATTTCCCAGAATGCATTTAACAACCCCCAGAGAATGGGCATAGGAAATGCAGGTGTAGGTAGAGTGGTGAGATGAAATTTCTAGTTTATTTCAATTTCTGCCTCTTCTACAAAGGATTTCTACCTGTGTGATTGCTGTATGTGGGCGCAAAATGGTAAGTTCAATTCAAGTTGACAGTTAGGGACTGTTTGAAAATTATTACAGGTGGAGGGTAGGAAAAGGGTGAGGGTTATGTAGTTTTCTTTTTTGAAGGGAGGATAGTCTGTCTTTTTGGGGTGAACAGGGGAGGGTCTTTTAACTTTTTCTCACCTTAGATTTATATTGTATTTCATTCTTCCCTTTTCTTGCTGTAAATTTCTTGGGTCTTCATGGTTATTAGTGTTTGAATGTTATCCAGAGAGTGCCTCATTTTTTACCAGCCTACACCCACCATCACTTTATTCTATATCATGACACAAAGTGGAACTACAGTTAACTTAAATTTGTTATTTAAAATGAGTCTATAATATAATGTAAGTTCAGCATCCCATTTATTTAGCTGCTCTTTATTACAAAATGGAGAGTGGCTGGAATAGTCGTCATTTTGTTATGTTTTCCATAAATATATTATTTGGAGAGATTAGGAGGAAGGTATTGCTATTTTTTCTAAGTCAAAGGGAGTGTCTAAAGAAATATTATTAATTCTGGGGAGGGCCTTGCTTTTTTATAAAATGAAATAGAAGATTCAGCCCCCCTCCCCACCCCAATAATTTTCATACAGTCCCTTAGCATTCAGTATTTAGCTGAGAAAAGTTTTTCTACTAAAACTTCATTGTAACTGAACTACAAAAATTGTGATGTGGCATATTGTGATGTGACATATTGTCATATAAGTGACACTATCTGTGAAAATTTACTGCACCAAACTACAAAAAGTGGCACTTAATGTGAGTGTTTTTGACAACTTTAAAGTGGGCATGAGTGGATTTTGCCTTTAAAATCCATGTAAAAGTCAACAGGGACTGGTACAGTGATGACTTTAAACTGGAATCATAGGAGGAGCAGTTGGTGTTTTATCAGTCCTCTGGCACATCTTGCACAGCCGTGTCACTCTTTCCATGTCATGGTCAACTAGCGTGTGGCTGCTGGCCTCCATACTCTCATATCTGCTCCTTGAGGCCTTTGAGCCAGACTCTAAAATGTGAAAAGCTGTGTTATTTATTCTCGCTGTCTGTTGCGGTCTTGGTGCCGCTTTCTTTTTCTTTTTTCTTGTGTCCCCATCTTTTAACAACTCTGTTTCTCTCTTAATGACTCCCCACTCGTTTATAACTCCTTAGAGTAATAGATAGAAGAGTAACAGATAGATAGAGAGACACATAGAAATATTGAGAGCTACCACAATTTGTCTCAGATCCTTTCCCCAGATGTAATGCAAACGAAGACCAGCGTTGGGCCAATAGCAACCCCGGCTGCTCGTTCCCTGACACTTGGATGCCAGCTCCTCTGTGGTTTCAGCCAATGAGCTCACCCCTCTTGAAAATAACAGCAGTGACATCACTGTTTTGGCCCATCGCAGCTCCCACCCAGTCAGGAGTCAGAAGTAACCCGCAGCGAAGGCAGGAAGAGGCTAAAAATGAACGGAAAGAAAAAGAGAAAGGGGGAAAAGTCGGGAAGATGGTTTTTATTTAAAGGTAATAAGGCTGGTTTAAAGGCAGGAGAAGGGGAAGGAGAGGGTGAGGCCGGATTGAGTACAGACAACGGGAGACACATATACACGTATATAAATAGATACACATTTTTCTGTTGGCCTCAGCTGTGTTTTGGCTCCACCTTTGTCTATGTCTAACAATTTTTAACTTCTGTCGGAGTGGTTTTGGTTCAGCCAGTTTTTTGTCCTTTGTCCTAACCTCTATACACAACTTTCTTGTTTGCCTGTTCCCTCGAGGTCATAAGCTGATGTACCAGCTGCTGTTCATGACCCTGCCTCACGTTGATCTCCTGACCTTTCAACTCCCCTACACACACGCACTTTCGATTTATAAGCCTCATTCAGACCACCTGACACACATTTACGAGGACATAAGAACATGTGCGCACAAGAAAAGATGGCTAACAAGCTTCTCTTTCTTTTGCATGGGTGCCACGTGCACACATGACAACAAAAGAAACATTTAGACAAACATGAAAACTGGATCGAATGGTCAAAGAGTAAAAACTGACATCAAACCAGTGTTAAATCCATTTTCAACAAAACGGTATAGGATAAAGGCCTACCTAACCTAATCTTTGCATATAATGCCAGACTGAGATCAGTACGAGGTTGTTGTAAGACCTGAAAACTGGCTTGCTAATGACTGAGAAGAAGCTACTGTGTACAAAATTGTATCATCTGCATAAAAATGATATTTAGAAACTTTTACAGAGGACCACATATTTTTAATGTATGGAGAGAACAGCAGGGGCCCTAGAACAGACCCCTGAGGAACACCTTTAAGAAATCAAACAATACACCGTCAACAAATGCAATACTGTCCTCCAAGAAGAACGACAACATCAACAACATATGTTTATGCTCAAGTGATAAAGCCCTCTAGCGGCCGAAGTAATTATGACGGGAGCAACTTCTATACAGGAGGCCGCTGTTCCTTTCCTGTTTCAAACCAATAGTCAGTGTTGTTTTTTTTTAAGCATGGTCGTTCCCTAACCTTAACTACACGTTTATTATTATCATCATGACGATGAAGCTCTCCTAATGTTAGCGAAGTAGTTATTTTAACCCAAAACATGATGCTTCTCCACACCTGACCAAGTCATTTTTGTGCCTAAACCAAACCACACCTCAAACATACAGTAGCATTCACTCACATAATAAAACAGATTTTCTTTGTCAACAGCGATTGGTAACAGTTTGACAATAGGGACGTCAGATCAGTGTCACTCTAGAGGTCGTGGACAGACTGTGTTTAATAGTTTAATTTGGAGGACTTCTTGACAAATCCAGCTTGAGATAGTGCTATGCCCTTAACGTTTATCACAGCAGCTACCAGGTAAAAACTAAAATCACCTCATTGAGGAAACGGTGCGTTGAAATATTTGGTTATGTTGCAGGCAAGACAAAGAAAGAAGAGGGGGGACAAAATGCGGTCTTGTTATGGCTTGTGGGGATTTTTCCAAGACGTCCGATCTTCGTGATTTGAATCGCCGGCCGTGCGGTCACGACCTCATTTCATTAACCTTGAGAGGGTTAATGTCACCCTCTTCCTCCCAGTGATGTCAGGTTCGGTGATGGGGCTCAGGGAGGGGGCCTCAGGGTCTGTATGTGTGTGTGTGTGTGTGTGTGTGTGTGTGCGGACTTGGCGGTATAAGGGAGGAGGAAGACGAGGGGGATCCTATTTGTTTGTTTTGCCCTCCAGACGTGTCCGAGAGCAGATTAAGGGATTTAGCTCGGGGGGTGGTGGCACAGGAGGGACTTAAACTCCTCACCCATTTACATCCATGGTTGATGAACACACACACAAACACACAGAGGAGGTCAAAGAAATCAAGAAGTTTTCTTTTGTTTAAGATAAAAGCAGTGAGAGATAGATGGATGCATGGATAGGTTTAGTTAATGAGGAAGGGATGGTGGACTGGCGAAGTCGTGTGTTGACACAGTGATACCTCTTCCAGCCGTCTGATCTTCTCTTGTTTTAGTGCTAATCCCAACTTTAAGCACCAACAGAATTAGGGACCCCGAATCTTGTAGCTTTGCCAGATCTGGCACGCAATGGCTTTCTTAGAGAACAGGAGCTTCTCTGTTAGCAGGTTGAAACATTCTTCCTGTCACTGCACTGCTCTACGGCGCTAATACAATAAAGTTGTATTTATGAGAGCATGATTTTAAATTATTATGCATTTAGGTTCCTTTTTTAAATGCAAATAAAAAAAGTACTGTTGTGGGAACTAAGTACATTTTAATTAAATACAATTTTTAGGTACTTTTAGATACTTAATTGTAATTTATACCTCTATTCAACTACCATTAAAAGGTTGATATTGTTATTTTTACTCCACTGCATTTATCTGACAGTTATAGTTACTTTGCAAATGAAGATTGTTCATACAAAACATATTGTCAGTGTATAAAATAGGTTGCATTAGACCTCCCAATAGTATGTAAAGTAGGTAATAATAGCTCCATCTTGACCAGCTTACATGTTGATGCATCAGTAATAATAGTCCAATATTAGAAAATATAATATTATAACTCTCTGTAAGGAGCTATTCTATATCAAGAGTGCATGTTTCCAATATTTCTATAGTGTTAAGTTAAATTTTAAGCATGTTTACATTGTGGTATTGTTACTTTTACTTAAGTAAAAGATCTGAGTACTTTTTCCACTACTGGAAACAAATTATTTTATCATGTTTAAAATAGCTGATTAATGTTTATTGTACAAAATTAAGAAAATAGTAAAAAGAAAATGCCCATCACAATTTCCCAGAGCCTAATGTGACATCTTCAAATGGCTTTTTTTGTCCAACCAACAGTCCAAAGCCCAAATATATTACATTTACAATTATATAAAACAGAGAAAAGCAGCAAATTTTTTGCATGATGAATTAGTTAAACGATTAATCAATTATCAAAATTGAAGTTGATTAATTTTCTGTCTATTGACTGAACTAAACCCTCTGATTAATCGACCAATCATGTCAGTGCTAAGAGGTACAGCTGCTTTTTAGCTTCTTTTTTTTTTTTTATGCATTTGGAAGTGAACACACACCACCACCACCACCACCTAACACCAACCTGCCACGTGCGCATGTGTGTGTGTATGTAATTTTGGTGGGGTTAAGAGGAAGGAGGTGGGATTGGGGTGGGGTTGCGGGGGGCACAAACTGCAAACAAACGAATGAACGCCAAGCTCAAATTCAACCGCAGGTCGCCGAGGCTGGGCCCGGGGCCTGCCATGGTGTGGCTCTTTTGTAATGTATATCAAGTTCACCAAGGGCCTTTTCATCTGACAGGCCATTGTTAAGGGAGGCTAGCCGGCGTTCCACTCTCCTCTTAACCCCACCCACCCGACACGGGAGCAGGTTGGCTTGCAATTGTTTTATGGAAATGCACGCGGGCCTGGCCGGGTGTCTGCCAGGCGAGGACCGAGGGGAGGGGGGATTCTGTGTCGCTGTATGTGTGTGTGTATGAGTGTGGCTGGGTTGGTGGAGGGGGGGTGGATGTGACGCCGACCCCTTCGAACGCCCCTGACCCTGAGCAGATGGCGAGGCAGGGTCTCTCCGCTGAGCCAGAATTAATAGCGTGTGCCATGTCACATTGTCTGAGACGGGCCTGCCGAAAACTCCCCGCACCTCACCCCCCTCGCTCCCCACTTCTATCCTGATTTTTGCA
>NTHP01000154.1:490515-521662 GCA_003416845.1 Oplegnathus fasciatus
CTAATCACCAGTCCTCTTCCTGCCCCCCTACGTCCCCCGCCGACCCCCGCCTCCTTTGCCTCTATCGGCCTCCAGACAGACAGCCTGGGAGATGGAGGAGGAGGAGGAGGGGAGGAGGGCGCAAAGGGTCATGGCCTCAGCGGTGCAGTCACTTGGCCAGAGCGTGTGTGTGTGTGTGTGTGTGTGTGTATCTTGCACCATATCACCTCTTCCCCTCCGTGTGTGTCGGAGAGAATTTCTCTTATTTTTGCGGACGAGGCAGGCGCTGCAAAACGTTTGCTAGTGTGCGTCTGTGTGTAAATATATTTGTGTGTGTGTGCGCATGAGGAGAGAGAGAGCGAGTGTGTGGGCGGTAAAGAGGCAAAGGTCAAGGTTTTAGAGGTTCACTTGGCTGAGGCTTGTTCCCTCCAAACCCCCACCAGCCAAAAATGCTGCGGTTAACAGAGTGAAGCTGTCTATCTAAACACTATCTCCTAAACAATTGCAATAGAAGCCTAGAATTTAAAAAAATCATATAAATATACAATATATCATGTTTTACAAGTTCATGAGTGCATGAGGTGCAGGAAAAATGAGAGCAAACTTACACGAATGTTTAATAATCACAGCAGCAATTATTATCTTTCATTTCACTGATTCAATTCATCGGAGATGTCCTCAAGAAACAAAAATGTATTTCTTTGGGTTGAGCTGACCAAAAGTGCTTTGTGCCCACTAATAACTGTCCATCAATCTTTTTGTCGTGATATAATACAGCCTGTCACTCGCTCTTGTTAAAAAAACATTAACATTCTGTATTGTAACATTATCAGGCTGCTTCTGCTATGAGCCTTCACCAAGCTTTGGCTTTAGAGGTCTTAACTGACAAGGGCGGCAGGCCAAGCTAAACGAGTTATGCTCTTAGTTTACTGGATGTGAATATCCCAGGAGGGTTTTCACAAAGTGGAGAGCCTTACTTTTGTTGGAAGGTTCCATTGTTATGACATTTTGACCCTGTTCCTGATTAGTCTCTAAAGGGTTTGCATTTTGGAGGAGTTTTTGCCCTTTTTTTTTTCCCCAGGACAAAACCTCTCTGAATACACTGGCCCCCGGCCTAGCCGACCGCGATACCAAATCTTTAGGCTCAGGAGATGATGTTTCAACCACATCCTGACAACAAACAAAATAACTCGTGTTGAGGTTAGAGGATTCTTGCAGCCTATACTTCTTATAGCTTCCATAAATCAGGCTTTGGACTCATGCACATGCAAAAGGGGGGTCGAGGAGAGACTTTATTTGGGGCTGCATGCATCGACTCAGATTTTCCGAGGTGGAACGTGGATGTCACTCACAGTAACACGCGTCCAACGAAGCGCTCCAGAAGTGAAAGTGACTGGATGCATCACAGCTGAGTCACCAAAGAAAGCACTGATGGAGCGAACAATACAAAGACAAATGGACTCAGATTTCCTCCGTGCATGTTTCATGATTAACTTGCCTCTTTTGCATCGCTCTCACACAAGTTTTTGACATGATTCTACAAACTTACTGCCACGGCTCACTGACATACAAAAAAAGATACTATTTGATCATTTGAACTTTCAGATTCATCCAGTCAAGTTTTTGAGTTCCTGTGCCTGTCTTCTCTTTACTTAACACTTGAGAAACTGGGATTTATGCTCAGTACACTGCTTAGGGGAGTCTCAGTGATAGTTGTTGAAGGATTGGAGAGCATTACACATTTGCTGTCCTCCCATCTGGATTTAGAACTGGAACCAGCAACCTTTCAAGAAGCCCGTTTGGCTGTTATTGTGGGCTCCTAATGCTCTTCATTCCTAATAGAGCAACTGAACCATCAGAATTTACCATGTTTTTCGGGACACTGTTTTAAGGGAATGGCTTGCTTATTTGCTTTCTTTACGAGAGTAAGACGAGAAATCAATATAAATATCATGTCTGTGCATTAGGCAACAGGACGTGATTAGCCTAGCTTAGCATAAAGACTGGAAACAGGGGGAAACAGCTAGCCTAGCTCTGTCTGAAGTAAAAAAAATATGCCACCATATAAAACAGGTTAATACATTTTATCTCTTGATTTAATCTGTACACAAACCGTAATTTAACTTTGTGGTTTTAAGGGGAGTTACATGCTATTTCCTGATGAACAACAGCTTCTCTAGCTAAAGCAGAGGTTGCCAGATGCAATTAGTGAGAACAGGTTTTGGCATAGGTCTCCGTACAGGCTCAGAGATACCAAAACCTGGCAACCTCACTGCAACGACAAGACTCTGAGAAGCTGTGCACAATCACTGCATTCAGCTACTGTTAGCCAAGAAATAGTTACACCATGTAAATCCCACTAAAACCACAAATTCTTCATTATACACTTCTGCTTGTATATGGATTAAACACATGTGATACAATGTGATATCCTGTAAGCTTTAGAGTTTGTTAGTAGGTATTTTTATTTAGACTTTAGACAGAGCCAAGCTAAGCTAAGCTAACCGGCTGCTGGGTCGTAGCCATGCTTAGCATAGCATAAAGACTGGAAATGGGGAAACAGCTAGCTAGACTAGCAGCGGATTTTTCTACCTTTGGACAGAGCCAGGCTAGCTGTTTCCCCCTGTTTCCAGTCTTTGTGCCAAGCTAAGCTAACTAGCTGCTAGCTGTAGCTTCATATTTACCGAACAGCCACAAGCGTGGTATCAATCTTCTCACCTAACTCTCTGCGTATTTCTCAAAACGTCAAACTATTCCTTTAATGCACAGACATCAGGTCAATCTTCTCTTCTCACTCCCAAAAATGTTGAACTTTTCCCGATTTCCCAAAGATTGGAACAACTTTGCTTTATTAGTAGGCCTATCCATACTAGTAAAGTTTTAAGGTCTTCTTACACCTGAGGAATATCTCATGAGGGTACACTAATGTAAAGTACTTGTACCATACTTTCATCCATGCAGATGAGCAGCCTGAAATAAAACATATGTACAAATATCACTACACCATGATGATGAAGCAACTGAATTTTACATTTAAGTTGGCCTAAGGTGTATTGACTTACAATAATGTCTTTGCTTTATAAGTATGATTAGTGAAAACAAACCCAAATCAAGGGGATGTTGATGAAAGGAGTACCATAATTTAAAGGATGACAGAAAAAAATCCTCATTATGTACTTTCGGGGCTTCCAAACTCCATAGATTTTATTCTAGTCCAGTAAAATGTTGTTATACAATGTGTTTCATATCCAGCAAGTCAAAATATATGGTTGGATGTTCACAAATGTGGGATTTCACTTCATTTAAGCCCACTGACGTACTTCAATTCCCCAAAATTCCCCTCTTACAATGTCACGGGCCAAGGGACAGTTTGCGAGCATAAATAAAGGCAACAAGCTGCTTTTATACTTTTCATCACAACATAATGTGTTCCGCATATTTTCAGAGTTCATGATCAACTCTGCTTTTTTAATCAAAGTACAATACCCTGAGGCAAATGCTCGTTTCAAAAGATGGCGACGAGAAACAGAGCCAAGTCAGGCCAGACCGGCACTCGTATAACTTTTTATGAAAAAGGCTTCCCTCTAGTGAAAACCAGAATGAAATCTGCCACAATCCTTAGCAGGATGCACTGAAAAGTGCTATGGCTTGTGGAGCTGACATCGCTCCTCGGGTAACAGAAGAAACATGCTGGTTTTTTGGTTTTCAGATCTATCTGTGCTCATTGTTTCTGCTGATAACCATCGCACTAATGGATTTATGGACCCTTGTGATTGTGTCATGCGTGTAAAAGCCCATAATCTATCTCTATTACCAGAGTTTGAAAGGCTGTAAAATATACACACTGTGGATTGATTGCTCTTGATTATAACTTGGGGGTGTTGTCAGTTATCAGACAAACTGAACAGATCATAAAGGCTTTCATTAAAGCCATACACTTTTGGATTCTGCTTCTAAAAGGTAGACTCTACAAAGCCACTCTAGTATAAGCCAATCATATCATATTGCTTATTTTCCAATGTCATATACAGGCTATGTCAAAGTTGCCAAATGGCGTGCCTGTGCAGTTCTCACCCCGTATACGTTTGGCAGCTTGAACTCACCGTGAACCGCACAGGTCCAGGAAAGGGGAAACGTCTCTTTCCTCATGCCTCCGATTCGCCTCTCTTTCAAAAGAGTGGGCTTGCAAAACAGTCGCTTTAGTTCCCTCGACGGTCTGCAAACTTATCACCCTGTCATTTTTTTTTCCTGTTCGCCTCTGTGATGTCTCCGGGACCTAATTGCAATGACAGTCATGTGATAAAAGTGGGAGGCTTTGAACAAGGGGGGCGAGAGGGGGGCGCAGGCGTGCCCCTCACGGACCGATCGTCCTCTCCATTTGTCAAGCTGTCTGCCCTCGTCCACCCCTGGGTTTTCCCGTGTGGCCGGAGAGCAAGACAGATGGACATAACGGACGGATGGACAGACAGGGACGCCCTTCCCTCTGCTGTGAACTCAGACTCACACGAGCCAGACTTGATTCATTCTTGACTTTTAATCTTGTGATGTTCACTGGGGGAATATGATATTATCAAGTTGCTGCTTGGTTTTGAACAGTTGAGTTTAGTTTGCTACAATAAATGTATGTAGGAGTCCTATCAGGTGCCAAGGTCTGGTTTCCTGTCTCTGTCTGGCACCCAGCTGATCCTTCATGTCCATGTTATCAACTTGTCTGTCTGCTCACCAGTCTAACATATGACCCAGTGTCTCCCGACCCACCCTTGTCTGTCTGTCACTGGTTCTCACTTTGACTGTGCTTCAGAAGTCAGAAGTGTGTCTGCTCATTTCAGGAAGTTTCACCACCCTCTGGCTGTATCAAATGACTTCGAGAGCTGCTAATCAGGAAACTCGAACTGCACTTCCTTAATTGGCTCGCTTTCTCCCTCCTTCTGTTTTCACTCCTCAAATCTGCAGATAAAAATAATTTCCCTCTTTATTTTTTTTTTACAATAAGTGTTAGTAGTTCTTCAGCTTAGCGGGATAAGCTGGATGTGAAAATTGCCTGGACCACAGAACAAAACTTGTTAATTTCACAATTTCAGCTTAGCACTCAAAAGAAAGGAATTATGGGACTTAACTGTCAATCTGTGCAACACCAATCACAAAGTCGCTTCATCCGGTGACCCTTTAACCTTTTTATGAACAAATACTGCTGTTGGATGACAAACAATACATTCGACATGCATAGTTAACAGTATGTAGGCCACGTCTGTATAGAGATAACACAGATGGGATGATCTACTGGCGAGTGGCGTTTCCACATGGGGGCAAGAATCTTTCTATCTCAATCTCTCTTTCCTTCTGAGCCGCGAGCTTAAGCAGTCAAGTGAGTGGATTTATAGACCTGAGGCTTATGGCTTAGTCGCGATTGCTTGAATTGGCTCCGTCTCAATTAAAATAAATGGTTTTTACTCCTAATGAGAGAACGGGACATGGTGGGAAGATTGAGACAGTTGTAGAAGCTCTCTACTACATGCTCATTGATTTAAATAAAAGCATTGATAAATGGCTTTTTGTCCGGCCAATGAGCACATTTTCCCCCCAAAAATGACAAGCATCACCTCAAGGAAACCTTAAATCATGTGTATGAGTGGGCTTTAAAGTGTGTTAAATGTTTTACAGCAGCCAAAAAAGGTCAAAGTTCAAATCGTGAACATCTCTAAATTTAAAAGTTAACATATCCTCAAAAACGGGCCTCTTCTCCTTTCCTATTTCACTCCCATTTTCTCTGAAAAGCTCTTGCACTTGTGTAGTCTCCCTTTCTTTCTTTTTTTNTTTTTTTTACTGTGTTCAGCTGTAAAACATTTGAGGAAACTTTATGCTTCCCCATTCAACTCGGAGTGTAACTGGAGGTTCTCCGCCGACAATAAAAAAGAGAGGGGAAGGAAAAATGGTTGAGGGCAGGATGAGGTCCTCGTCTCTGTGTCTTCATAGTGCGGGCGGCGGGCCAGGCACACTCTCATGCAAAACCTCATCTCTGCAACTCTTTTCTCTCGCCCCCCTCTTTTTTTCTCTCTCTCTCTCTTTCTTTCTGGCAGAACAGTGAAGCTCCATAAAAATGAATTATGCATCTGAAAAATCTGCAATGTGTAGATTTCTACAGAGTACACTGGGGGAGATCGCATCTGCTACTTTATACAGAGAAAGTGTGTGGTGTGTGGATAGGTAGGCAAAAATATTACTTTTTTTAATTTGAATTTTAATTGCTTGTTCTTGATTCATATATCCAGAAACTTAAAGGAACAGTTTAATATTTATAGTACACTTATTAGACTTCTTGGCAAGAATTAGATGAGAAGATTGAAACCACTCTCGTGTCTGTACAGTAAATATGAAGCTGGAGCCAGCAGCCAGTTAGCTTAGCTTAGCATAAAGACTGAAAACAGAGGGAAACAGCTAGCATGACTCCATCCAAAACAAAATCCAACTACCAGCACCTTTAAAGCTCACTAATTAATATGTTCTTTCGCGTTTGTTTAATCCGTACAAAAACTGAAGAGTAAAAAACTCTCGGCAAGAAAGTGAATTATGTCAAATTCTTTAACCAGTCATGCTCACATATAACTAAGCTTGTAGTTTAAAATATTCACTGCATTCAAACATGGTGCCAACCATTAATTCTGTGTTTGTCTTTTTTTTCATTCAGCCAACAGCCACTTTTCCCTTACAAAACAGCCACAGGCAGATGACACACACAACATCTAACAAATGAGAGCACTGACTTGCCATCAGTGTGGTCTCAGAAGCCTTCACTTTTTTCTTTGAAGTTGGGGGAAAAATTCCCACTAGAAGTCACTCGCAAGGTGAACAAAGATGCCAAACATATTTAAATGAAGGCTGTAGAGACAACAACACAAGAGACCTACATGGAGGTTTACGGCTTTCTGACCCCTCCCCAGATAAACGAGAATGACCTGCCCCGTTTGTGGTGGCCCGGGGATGATATAACACACACAAACACTTTTGGGAAATCTGGCTGGAGGAGAAACCGAGGCAGTCACAAACAGAAAGGCTAATAAAGCCCATGCCACATTTCCAAGTACGATCGTTCTAAATAATAGCCTCCCTTGTACTTAGACTGAGGTTTGGGCTGTGAGGAGGGTGGTCATGGGGCTCCCCAATGTGATGGCAATGCACTAATCTGCCCTGTATGGCCCATTCACATGTGTTCACACCATTGTTTCCACACCCTAAACAGGAACTGCAATGTCACCCAAGGGAATTGTAAATTTAGTGTGCAGAAACCCTCCATTAATTCCCCCTCTTATTTAAAGCCCTGCAGTCTCATCACCTCTCCTGCTTGCTGTCTATACTACTGGGGAGTATTATAACATAAAAATGATATTTTGGCTGCAATTACATGCAGCTGTTAATGCTGAATACTACAGAGACGCCATGAGGAGACAGGATGCATATTACTAAATCTGTGTGAGCCTGGGAAAACCGAGGGTTTCCTCGCCACTAGCGTTTTTTCCCCCAAACCGATCGGTGCTGTAATTTATTACCCGGTAAACACGTGGGAATAGTATTTCAGCGCCACACATAAACAACTACTCCACTTCACGCACATCTCGCGATAGGGGACGCTCCCTCTGTGCTCGCCTATTGTGAGAGTTTTCCAACTCTCGCGCGATCTCCGAAGTTTCCCACGCCTGTTGTTGTGGCGTCTGCCCTTTTCGCTCGCTCACTCTCTCTCTCTCTCTCTCTCTCTCTGTTGCTGCTGCTGCTGCTTACCCGCCGCCTCCCCCTTTTTTCTCTGTCTTCCTCACCCACCCCCTTTCTCTCCGTCTCCCTCGTCCCTACACCTCCAGTCTGCTTCTGTTGTCTCGGCGGATTGTTGGGCTGTGGGAGAGAAAAGGATATCGCGAGTATTGGAGTTTTGGTGAGAGTTTGTGGAAGATGGCGCCTGTTGTGACAGGGTGAGTCTGAGATTCGGGGCTGGTGGTTGGGGGAGCGGAGTTGAACAGAATACAAGTTATTGCCATGAAACAGCTTAATTTTAGTCCGTGTGCTGTAGCATGGGCACACCGCAATGTTTTGCCTGCTGGTTCACTCGCTGGAAGTCATTTCTTTGTCTCAGTGTGTTTGCGTGCGAGTGTTTTTTTTTCTTCTTTGCCCAGTTAACGTTACTTGCCTGGGCTGACTGTTGCTGCAGTGTTTTGTGAGCTAGCCCCAGCTAAGCGATACTTCACCCTCGGTGGTCTTTTTTTTTCCCAGACAACGGGCGAGCTTGTTAGCTAGCAGGCTAGCCAGCGAGCTAAACACAACCAGTGAGGCATGGTTTAGAAAACAATTTAACCTCGCTAACCCGTCTCTTTCCCCCCCCACTTGAAAGCAAATGTATAATTCCTGGTCCCTGTATTTGTTTTCGAAACGTGCTCGTTGCTCACAATTTAGCCGGGCAGCACGTTTACGAATTGGCTTCACGACTTAACACAGCTAGCTGTCCGATAATGGACGTTAGCTAGCGATATGTGACTGAAACACGTTGCGGCTTTGTGAGCAAGGGTGTTTTTAAAATGTGGACTGCATTTGTTGAGATAGTTTTCGCTTTACGAGGCGTGCTTGCTGTAAATATTTAAGCTTAAAGCTGCCACACACAGTGAATAGCGTGTACTTTTATGGCTCCCTGTAAGTAAGGCTGGAAAATTGTATTTACTACTTACTTACACAGCGATCTGCGTCTAAACTCTGTATGCACATCTCTAATGAAACCCACATCCTAACACTGGCTGCCCATAGATGTGGAGTGCATCTTTGGACTGAATTCACCGATAAACACCCACAGCCATGCGTGCTTAACCCTATAATCACTGAGAAAATGATCAAAATCTTTGCAGTCAGCCTGAGCATTTGATTTAGTTTCTCATTTCCAGTCTGTTGATGCTGAAAGTGACATTTTCTGCCATGAAGAGCTTGAAATTATCCCCCCCCCACCCCCCGGTGAGCTCTAAATGTTAGATAACCAGCTGCTTAAATACCAAGTCTATGAAATGGAGACAAATTTAAAGTTTTTATCTCTGAGATGGCTACATTTTCCAAATTTAAAAGAGTTCATTAGGCTTAGTGTACGTTCAGTAATTGCTGCTAGATAATACATCTGCGATAAGTATGTCAGCCAAGGCTTTTAATGGGAGAATTGTCTTTGTTAACATTTTCTAACTGCCCATTGATAGTTAGAAAATGTCAAGGATATGTCTCCTCGTAAAGCAGAGCAGTGCCTTGTTTTGTTAGTCACTGCATCATCAGTATTATGGCCATATTATTCACATAAATATGCTGTATTTATGCGAGTTCGAGTGAGCTGATTGTCTTTACTTTGGTCTGTCTGTGGAGTAAACCCTGATTAAAATTATTTGCCTGCACATTAGCTAGACACAGCCCTATTTTTTTGTGCTCTTGAGGCTATAATCCCCACAGACAGCTCAGTGGGTGACAGACATTTGCTGGGCTTGTTGGAGGTGTGTGTATGTTGGTAGGAGAAGGGGAGGTGGATTGGGGGGTGGTTTGCTGTGCATGTTCATTTGGGGCTTTCCAGCAGACCTGAACTGATTTCAGTTGAGGGGGGAGGGTGTAGGGGGAGTAGGCAAAGAGGGAGGGAGGGAGGGAGCAAGCTAGAGGGCAGGCGGGTCAGGTCTGGGTGGCTGGCCACCTGTCCAGATGATATCTCCAGATTCGTGTGTGTTTTTCTGCGAGTGGGGGTCAGTGTGTGTGAGAGGAAGATGGGGTGGGATATGAGCCCGGGGCGAGAGAGGTTTAACAGAAAATTAAAGTGCCATAAGGGGTCTTTTGAGCCGATGGCAGGCCATGTTCACAGTAACAGTTGGATGCATCGCAGAGCCTGACCACAGCCCCATGCCCTCGTGTACTGTTTGAATGGTTCTGGCTTTATGCAGGGAGGGGCTCCACAACCACGGGCTTGTTAATGGTATTATGACTCTCCTTGTAATAGTATTACAGAGAGGCTGTGGTTGTATGTTTCTGTCTTTATGTGTGTGTTTATGTATGTTTCTGTCTAAAAGTTGTAGCTTATAATGACCTCACTGTCACTAAAGTTTATGACTTTTTAGAGTTTTGTCGTAGGCCATATTTTTTGTTTGGGTTAAAATTTGTGTTTCTGCCTTATTTAGTTTGCTGCCAGGAAATCTTATTTATCAACAAACAAGAGAAGATCATCAAGTGTGTGCTCTATGTCTGAACATCACTGTGGCTTTTGATACTGATTGTGCACGGTTGTAGTTAATAATTAATCTGACCATTCACAATAAACTTTTGCTTTTATGAAGCACTGTATTGCGTTGACCGTTCCATTCAATGTACAACTCCTGGAATTGCCGAAGAGCTTGAGCTTTGTAGCACGGACTCTGAAACATATGACGGCTATGATACACCATCGGAAACTTACTGTGTATTTCAAGTATCAAACACTCACTCCCTGTAGGCTTTAAAGGTGGCTGTGAAGAGTGTGTAGCTTGTTTCTTAGCAAAGGAGAGTAGCTGCGGTTAGCTTGAATTCATGTCACTTACAGGTGATTTCCATGGCCGATATCAAAGAGGTCTTTGCTTGGGTTTCCTTTCAATGTGTCATGTACCTCAGATCTCATGAGGAATGTCCTTTCTTTTGTGTTAATGCATATTTTGGGTCCACACATAAACTATGCGTTGAATATAAATGTTCACAACTGATAGCTTGACATGCTAAGTGAAATAGAAAACACTAGGTCTGCAACTAACAATTATTTTCATTACCGATTGAACTGACAATTACTCTCAATTAATTGATGAACCGTTTACACTATTTCCTGTCACAGTCTCCCAAAGGGCAAAGTGACATACTGACTATTCAAATTTAAGAACCTGGTATCAGCAAATGTTTGACTTTTTTTTTTTGCTTAAAACGTATCTCAAACGATTAATCGATTATCAGAATTTTCTGCGGATTAATTTTCTGTCAGTTGACTAATCCTATCAGCTCTAGATGACAACTGCGGTTGTGCTCATGTGCAAGTGAAACCCCCTTTCGTTTGCAGCAGTACAGCAGTGTTCCTACCCCTGATACAGCGTGGTCTTACTCACAACGTCGTAGGTTGCCACAATAACACAAATAGGCAGAAACCTCCTGATAACCTTCCTTCATGTAGGTGCGGGGCAAAGAACCGAAATGGATGAAGAAAAACAAAGACAGTGTTGCTTTCGTAATTTCTCCTCCTCTCTGCCAGGGAAACTGATGAACTGATAGCTGAAAGAGCAGCACTGTTCACCTGGGATGATAAAAGCATGAATCACTTATTTCAACACTGCTCTGCCTTTGCTGTGCCCCTGGGGGACGGGATTCCATTTAGCTCNCCAAAAAAAAAAGAACGATGGAGTCTTTCAGGCCAAAAGCCAAGCGTCTCTGTGCTGGTGTAATGATACCACTGAGCCTTTCTTTGAGACGCAAACCTTGTGTTCTTGCGTTTGTTAGCATGAGGGAATGAGCGTGTGGTTTGAGCTCTGCGGCTGTGTTGAAGGTGATCGAGAGAGAGTGAGTGTACCCGGACATAAAAGTTGATCTGCGTGTTTTGTGTGTGTGTGTGTGTGCGCACGTGCATCCATTCCCCAGGGTCCTCTCCTCTTCCCTGCTTCCCTTTATGAAAGGAGAGGTTCAGAGGGAGCAGCAGATGTCGAAGCGCTGACCTTTATGGTGGTAAAGGCTCGGGCTGGAGTTAAAAGACATGCCGAGTTACCCCACCCCCCGCCCCTCAAAGCACCAGCCCCATGTCCACCCGCATACACACACACACACCGCTACCTTAGCTGCTTCACTGATGGATAGGTTAACGATGGAGATGATACAAGCTACCTGATCTGTGTGTCACCTCAGTATCCCGCAGCCTCCAAAGCTTTTCCTATATCCACCCAGAGCTGTGAAAATCTTCAAAGTGTGTGGTGTGTGTGTGTGGGGGATACAAGCCAGGGGGGGAGCTGTACAGAAGTCACACCAAAGCAAATGTGCCACCGCCAGACATCTTTAGGGGGATTTATTCTCATGCTTACAGTAGCCTATTGTTTTGGAAGTTCATGCATATCCATTACTTCACATGATTGAAATATCCCCCGAAGCCTATAGTTTCATTCAGGGTTCAGATTCAACTTGTTTGGTCGAGTGATGATGGGCCTCTTAAAGCACCACACGCCCTCGTTGACTCAGTGTCTTCATTCTCTTGTTCCCTATCCAGCCTGTTTGTGTCTGTCTGTCTCAGGGGAACAACCACAGGAGACACCCAAGGGGATAGAAATGCACATTTTTGCGTAATTTGGCTTGGATCGCCGCCAGCTTGGCACTCCTCATTCTTGGTCCTCAGCCATGTGCTAATGTGTGCACAAACCAGATATACCATCATAGTATGTCACTGTACTTTTACTTCCCTCCTGCTGATTCATAGCAAGTGCTTCTCTTTATTAGTGATGAATTTCAGTGACCTTATGAGGGGCTTGTATTACCTAATTTCTCCAAGCGTAGGGCCTGATAAGGGGGTTGGATTTCTCATACAAAAGCCACAACAAGGGGGCATTTATTTACTTGTGCAAGACTTGGAATGCATTAGTCTGAGCTCATACTTTTTTTATCTGCGGCTCTTCCAAAAATCTCGCTGCTGTTTGCTTCGGCGAGGATGGGACGGAACATTCTGATGTAAATCTAAAACCAGTGTGGTTTTGAAAACAGCCCTGGCGTCATGTTTGATAGAGGCCCAAGTCCTCTTGGTGTTGTTGTTGGCATTGGCTCCGCTGCTTAGCTAAGACAGGAGAGACAGAAAAGCTAACACGAGGCAAATGCGACAGGCGGTGGAAGTGCGTACCTATCCGCTGACTCTTGTTTTGGAGCTCGTTGTCGTTCTCGCGTTCACTCTCCTCTTCCAGGAGAGTTTCCTCAGCCCCGGCGTTCGCCTTTCCCTGCCCCTGTTCCTTTGCTGTTTGTAGCGATTACAGCTTCGCCAAGGGAATGGTGGTTTCTACTGTGTCAGCAGCTTTTGCCCCCGCTGTCCCTCCACATTCAGGATGTTTCATTCAGAAAACATGAACCGATTCCCCCTGTCGGACTCCTGTTTGCTTTCATTCAGTCTCAGTGAGCAAACGCTTACCTACTTCCTATGTTGGGGCAGCTGAAATAGAGAGGAAAAAATATGAACACTATTGACACTTGTGTTTGTTCCTCTCTCCCTCTTTTGTTTTTCTTGATGTTCTTTTTTTTTTCTCCTTAGGGATGACAGAGGAGGTCTATATTTTGAAGTTTTAAAAAGAGAACTTACGCCAGGCCTCTGATATACTGTTTAAGACTAGAATATGCTGCTCTAAGCTTCCAGGAGAATTCACCAGAGAGGCAGGCTTAGAGAGAAAAGCTTTATTTTCTTATTCTATTGGCCCAGATAGTTGCCTTGGTATTCTCAGATGTGGTAGCGAGGGCTCAGAAGCATTGTTCCAAGTGTCTCGCTGTTGTCAGAATGTTCCGTCTGTTCTCCGACAACCACACGGGGCCGGGTCATCCATTCAGAGGAAGGTTACAAATATACACAGGATCTCCCGTGTTGGGAAAGCCCCTAACGAAGCCACCTCCCACAGCTGTAAGCAACTGCCACTATTACTGTATTAGATAAGAAGGGAGTGGCAAGCAGTAAGCCGGCCTGTAGTAAACCTGAAAGAAATGTTGTTGTAGCCTTGGGACTGCAGAAATCTCGCTCCCATCCTCTTTAGGTAAATGGCTCATGACTGATGAAAACATGGCTTTGCTGTTGATTGATCCCTGCAAGCCTCTGAATTGACGTTTTTACAGAGCTATCCTATAGACTTCGCTAGAAGTAAGCACATCAGTGCAGTTATAGGAATAAGAGTCTTAGTTTTTGATGGGATCTTGTCAAATTTATTTAACATCATACTGTTTCTGTTCTTTCATGCAAGCAATTTCGCTTATTTTGGAGCAATGTTGTGCCATCATGCTCCAAACCTTGCATGCACAGATACATTCAGCATGTATCTGTCTCGTTTTTAAACCTGCCATATTTCAGCCCAGGATTTCTGCAAGCCAGCCTCCAGGGACACCGCTGTTGGCGTTTGCCCAGGCAAGTGATGGCAGCCACTGGGGAGGCAAGCAGCCTGCATCCCCCTCTGCAAGAGAGAGGCGTTGAGAAAGAGCAAGAAGGGCACAAAAAAGGAGTTATCAAGTGTCAAGAAAATGTTCAAGGAAAAGAACAAAGAGAGAGAGGGGTTGGGATTCCAGGAAAGGCACACTGTTATCTCCAAATGTTTCTTTGCATTGTCTGGTTGTTTAACTAAGGCTGCCGGAGAGTTTCACTGAAGAATCCGCCTGGTGGCATTCCTGTGGCTGTTGACGTCAGGAGGTTTTGGCCTTTGCTTAGAATCACAATGAAGTAATAGACATGTGTGTCATTTTGTGGAACAGTCTATTGATTGTGGTTGAGGAAACAATGCTTTTTTTTTTCTTGAAGAGAGGGTTGCTCATGTTGTGGTTGATCATTTTGCGCTTGTGGTTGCAGTTTGATGTTGTCTACCGTTGCCATCTTTTTTGGAAGCGCTGCAGAAGAATGTACGTGAGGTTTCACATGAGCTCATGGAAGGAAACTGACTTGTCGGTTTATCCTAAAAAGTCACCAGCAAAGTTTCTCTATTTATCACCCCACTGGATTTATTAGAATTGGACCTCAAATATTCTAACCTCAACCTCAACTCGCCAAAGTGTCTGGTAGACAAACAAACCCGGCTTTGCCATGATTTAGCAGCATTCGTCTGATGTTTATTATCACCTCCCTGTGTGAGAATCTGACATGTTCCATTTAATTATATTTTAAAGCATACCAGTTTCAAGACAAATTAGCGTTTGTGGTTAAGTTTTAGGAAACCATCTCTTGTCTCACATCTTGTTAAAGACAGAGCGGACTATTCTGGAAAGATGGCATATTTTGAAGAGGAACAAGTAGCAGGAACAACAACCCCCTTCCCCATCATGACAGAAACACTGAAACCAGACAGCAGCCCCGAGCTGACAAAGTCAGTGCTAAACTGCACATACACAAACACACACACACACACAAGCGTGCCGCGGTCTCTGCATTTGGTTTGGTTTGCTGAGGATCATCTCACAGCATGTGGGCTAAAGGTCATGTCTCACTCGCTCCCTCTCTGTTTCTGCCAGGAATTCTATTTTTTTCTCTTGTTGCTCTCAGTCCTTTGGGTGGTTTTGAGGCGAGGGCAGGGCAAGACGGTGGTTAGTTTGCCTGAGCTGATAGATGTCCAGAGAGACTGTGCTTCATTTTTGGCAGTAAGGCATGGTACACTGGATAGATACAATCACATTGTTATAGAGCCGAAACAAGTAGCCATTTAATCGATTAGTCGATGCCAATCATTCTCCGGTTGCAGCTTCTCCAATTGTGAGGATTTTCTCCATCTAATATAATTGTAAACTGAATATCTTTGGATTTTGATCAAGAAAAGAATCTGCAGATTAATCGATGATGAAAATTAGAGCTGAAATGATTAGTTGATTAATCGATTAGGTGATTGGCATACAATTATTGAGCAAGTTTTTTAAGCAAAAGTGGCAAAATTTCACTGGCTGTGACTCTCTTAAACGTGAATATGTATTGCGTTGTCCTCAATGATTGGTTGGTTGGACAAAACAAGACATTTGAAGACAGCATGGGCTCTGGGAAATCATGACATTTTTCACCATTATGTGACATTTTATAGAGCAGACAATTTATCCGTTGATCAAGAAAATAATTGGCAGAATCATCAGGAATGAAAATAATTGTTAGTTGCAGCATTGTTGTCTTTAGAATTGACATTCAGTCTATTTGTTACACCCAGGCACGTGCCAGTATGACAGTTTTATGTTACAATTTCCTCTGCAAAATGTATTTATTTTATCTGTGGATACTAGTTTTATTATGCAGGAAAGTTCCCACTTTGTAAACCCAAAAAACGCATTCAGTATTCAGGTGGCTGCGTGCTATGAAGCACCTGGGTGCTCAGGTTGTCATTGGCTTCAGTGAGGAATGCTGGGGGTTGCTTTAGTTTTGGCTAATCAAGGCAAAAATACAAGAACTGTTCTGTGCGGTGTGATGCCTGGTGAAAATAAATGAGACTGAAACTCAGTAAGGAGGCAACAGGGTGGCTTAGTTAGTAGGAAGACCACCTTTCAACAAGGAGAGCTGTGATGACAAGCATCTGCCCTGCTGAAACACCGAAACCCCACCAGCCCCGATGCAGCCGACTCTGCTCTGGGCTGGGAATAACGGGAAAGATTCCTCATAACATTCATGAGTATCACAGGATAGATTCAGGATTCAGGTATATTAGTCCGACAAGGGCTGCAACTAATAATTGTTTTCCTTATCGATTAACCCGCCCACAATTATTTCCTTGTTTAATTGATTGTTTTGTCTATGAAAATGTCAGATAATAGTGAAAAATGTCTATTATAGTGTCCCAAGGCCCAAGGTGACATTTTCAACTGCTCAATTTGTCCAACCAAAAGTTCAGAATCCAAACAAATTCAATTATCATAGGAGAAAAAAAACAGCAACATCATCACGTTGGAGAGGCTGGAACCAGATAATGAATTAATCAGTTATCATAATAGTTGCTGATTAATTCATCAGCTAGTCCAAGACAGTTCAATAAGCATTAGATGGATTGTTTTGCAAACTGAGAACTCGAAAGGATTTGAAAACTTTTAACTTTGAGTGCAAACCAGTTTCTTTGCACTTTCCAGCTGCAAGCAGCAGTAAGGCTGAGCTTCGCAAGGCAAAGGTGCGCCAATGCATGCTTTAAAAACACGACGGTTGACTCTCTGACTTGTGGTCAACACCGCATTTCAGCAGCGAATGTCTGTACACAGGCTAAAGGCATCGAGTCTGATCCTCACAGCAGCCAGTATGGTTATCCTACCTTTTACCAGAACCACTACCTGCTCCCTCATTGAAGAAGTGTTCTGCACAAGAGCGTGACCTACAGCAGTGCTGCTGCGGTCGATCTCGACGACTCACAATCCTTCCCCTCCGGGTTCCCTCTCGTTCCAGTAGTGAGTCATCAGCTCAGCAGAGAGTGAGAAGGGGGGAAAGGGGAGCGGGAAAGGGTGGTTCACTCAGGGTTCAAGGCTCCCTCGCCTCGTCCCCTCTCTTCTCTTTCCTGACAGTTTCCCCCAAGCACATGACCCGTCTCAACCCTAAACCCCAGCCGTTCTATGTGGGTCTTTGGCTACGGTCACACTTGTCACTTCAGTGCAGTTTTTTTTGATTATGAATGTCTAATTTTGTGAGATCGCATTGCTGCGTGTCTTTGCACTTGGCCTGAAAATTTCTGTTCTGCGTCTCCCGTGGCTGTGTTTACTTAAAACAGCCCACATGACTTTGTCCTGTTCTTCCATCTTTTTTTACATCGCTAATGTGAGCGAGCAGACTCGCAATCACTGGGCCGCTCAGGGCTCGGTGGTTCAAGAGGTTTGTCTTTTCCACCAGGTACTTTTGTTTGATTTGTCCTAAAACTAAATACTGTTGTGGTTGGATTGTGACCTGATTATATACACTTTCAGTCCAATACAAACTTACCACTTCTAGTTTTTGTGTGCACAGACATGTTTTAACTGCACCCTGACAAGATTGGACAGTGAAAATCACATTGAATTTATCATAGTCTTATAAAAGAGATTGTGCAAGTATAAAGCAGCCTTTTTTAAAATCCAAAGATCTTTTGTTTTTATATATATATATATAGTTTTACTCATATGAAATACTAAATTAGAACAGGACATCAAAAGAGATTGGTTACTTGCTAAAGTTGCGGGTAAAGAAAGACAAATTTAAGTGGAAAATTTCACTCACACATAAACCACAATCACACATTTGGAGTCTGACTATCTTTGTGAAGAGGTTCCTTTCCTGTCCGTTTCTCTTTAACCTTTTTTTTTTTGTCTGAGGTGTGATAACGCAGTGCTACACAACCCGTGACTCTTGTGTTTCCTCTATCATCTGTCTGTCTGAACAGAGAACAACAAGCCCACTCATGAATTGTAGCCTGTAAATGCACCTCCGCCAAACCTCTCCAGCTTTACCAGTTTCATCTTTTGTCATTCACGGCCCAGAGCTCAAGCTTTATCAGACCTGGGGGCGAAGGGATTTAACCTTGTGTTCAGTAACAACGTGTTCGCTATTGAATTTTTGAAATTGAGGCAAATCAGTTCAGTGATGACCTCTTTGGAGATCCGCTGCGACTGGTCAGAAGTGTCAGACTATCTCAATTTAGGACGCATGTTATCTGAGGACTGAATGGAGCCAGGTGGCAGGCAGTATAGAGAAAACAGAGTCAGAGCTGCGGGATTCACAAAGGAGACTTCATTAAAGATAGAACAAGCATCAAGGGAGCGTGTATGTGTGTGTGTGTGAGTGAGTTCAGGTTGGCTCCACAGCACACACTGGAAATTTCATTACTTTTGTGTTCAGGACATATTGTATGTGCACAAGTAATTGTGTACGTACTTGCTCAGTATGTTCCAGCCCCTGCGCCAGATTACACTCGTTAATGTGTACAGTTTGCTGTGCGAGCGAGTGTACGTGTGGATGTCTTATTGATTGTGTGCCAGGCCAAGACAAGTTTTAAAAAGTCTGTCCAGAGAGCTCCATATGGAGCATTGATGTTGGGGGAGTGCGGTCAAGAAGGGAGAGAGATGGAGGGAAGGAAAATGAAGGGAGGGAGGGAGAGAGAGAGACAGAACGAGGAGGCCTTTTCTTTGGCTTTTCTGCCTCTGTCATTAAGCGCTCCCATGTCAAAGACAGATGGAGCTGGTGCCCTGTGTGTATGTGTGTGTGTGTATGTGTATGGCAAGTGCAGACTGATGTGACCCACCCAACTCTATACACACACACACCATTGAGCCCTGCCCTTGATTCTGCCTCCAGCGGGGCGTCTCAGGGCAGCTACCAGACCTCTGCCATCTGCAGTCAGTCAGCCTTGAGGGTCAGACAGCTCATCAGTAGTCGGTTAACTCAGTCAACTAAGTTCTCTCCACTTGTATCATGCAACATTAAACTTTTATTTCTTATAAAACATCATCTTCTTGCCTTTTGTAATTCTCATCACATTGTCCTTTTGTTTCATCTTGCCTTTCTCTCATCTCAGTTTTTAGGCTGGCAACCAGAGTGGATTAACGTGAGGCAAATGTCGAAAGTAGATTTTCTAAGAATTCGTAATATATGCAGTGACAGTTGACTCTTTTCCGGTCAGTTTCAGTGTCAGTTTGGCACGCCCCCTCTCAAAACGAAGAAATTTGAACGTTACTTCACATTAGGAAGAGGGGCCAAGCAAGGTCATGTACGACAATAGTAAAGATGGATCTAAATTCAGGTTTGTCAAATATTAGGTTAAAAATGCATACTCATACCCATTACAGTAGGTCACTATCTTTGCCTAACGTTGAGTAGGAAAAACTGTAAATAATACTGTCCACAAGAAAGGGAATGGATTCCCCCTAAAATTCGAGGCATGATTGTGGCTACATGACTAATTAACATTAGTCATGTAGCCACAATCATACAGCGTGCCTTTAATTTCCTTTCATGTAGGCAGTATTTGGCCTACCCGTGCAATAGAAACTCTGCCATTACTGCCTTATCCATGTAATGGTTTTTCATACTATATAAATAATATTCTGTCTTCAAACCAAGTGTAAATTCAGTAAGAAATTCAACCTGCACATTGGTCTTTAACTGATCTTCCTCTGTTTCATCCTCATCTTCTCTTCTCCCTCTCCTCGTGGATGGTTGTGGACGCTCAGTAGCGACTTTGCTAACAGGCGCGGTTGTGAGAATATTTGTAGTGACTCTGCCCTCACCACTCCTAGCTGGCTGCTGCTGCGATTGTTGGCACGCACGGTGGCACATGCCAGGCAGTGGTGCCACGCACAGAGCAAGCCTCCAACTCGAGCCACGTCTCTCCGTCGTCTTGGTCGCTGTCTGGGAGACTTTATGTCCACACCTCTTCCCCTTTACACCTCTGTCATTGTCCCTCTTTCCTCCACCCCCTCTTTGAAAAACTTTGCCCAGGGTTGACTTAGGATACGAGTTTAGTGCCCAAACTTGGCCGCCCTCACTGCAACAGTTTTTTCTCAGTGATTGAATATGTGCTTGAAAGATGTGTTCGTAATACCCTCGCTGCAGGCCACACACAGCATGGCACGGTGCTGCTGAGGAAGTGAGTGTGTGTGTTAAAGGAAAGGCCTGATGTTTATGCTTGGTGTGTGTAACTATGCATGTAACTGCATAAAAGTGTGTGTTGGGGCTGTGACATCAGTATGCAGGTATTTTTTTTTTTCAATCGGCTGCCAGGGCAAATGTAGCCAGCGGGCTCGAATTTCTGAATTTCTCTCACTTAGTCTACCTCCACACAAACACACTCGCTTGCTTGGTGAGACACGTTATTTCCACCCATTTTTCTCTGTCCGGTCTTGAAAGTTTTGAAAACACGTCATGCACAGGTAACTGTAACAAGGAGCACAGTGTCTCAATCGCAGCCTGTTCATGTCTTTCAAATAGTGCTGATTTTTGGTAGCGCTTCACGTAAGTAAAGCTCGCAGGCATGAGTTGGTACCGATAACAGGTTAGCCTGGCAACTCCAGCCCATAATTTTGCTTTACTTATTGTGTCTGGCGAATATCAATAAGCTTGTTGACAGACGTCAGTTTATGTAGGCTGTACAATAGATGGTTGTCAGCTTCCTCTTTCTCTCACACGTCAACATGAATGCCTCCTGCACCTGACTGGTTGAATGCACCACTTGCTGGGCTGCTGTAAGTCTTTGTTTTATAAAAAAGAATCCATGCTGTTGCAGATGCATGCTTCATTTTTAAATAATTGTTCACAAGTTTCAGGATTTTTGAGAGGTTATATCACCTGAACACTTCTGGGTAGTACGCTGATCGGGCCAACACATATTGGCCCCACTTAAACCTGTTTTAACATGTGATCTTGGTATATCTGTATACATTATGTAAATAATGACATCCAAGGGGCTTTGTTTTGATGCCTGGCTTGGCATTTTGATCGGATCTCAATATGCAAATGGGTTAGGCAGAGCTTGCAGACTTGTCAACAAACATGGCTCGTCCCAAGTCAAAGGGAGCCATAAACAGGCATTGCTCATTTTTAAGTCACTTTTTGGAGACCATGGAGAAGACTTACCCGGCACTGTTACTACTTGTAGTCTGGCTTTCTAGGGTTATAAGAGTCTTGGCAGAGTTGAAGAATCGAAATCATTAACAGGCGATACAGTGTATCTAAATATAAAACTGTTGTTGATTCACCTCTTGCTCTCTTTCCTGTTTCTCTTGTTTTTCCACTGTAAAGCAGTGTAAAAAGGAGGAAGCAAGCTAGTGAGGCCTGGAGGCTACATTGCAACTGTGCACACACACAGAGAAAATCTTCAAATTTGTCAGATTTGTCATTTGTTTATACATACAAATATAATGTTGGGTAAAATCGTAATTCCAAAAAAACAGTTGTAGAAAAATTGCTCAACAAATGTTTAAAAGAGAATGAATGAATGTGCCACTGAAAGTAAGTTTTCCCGAGTAACTCTGTGTATAAGCACCTTGTTTTCAGCTATGGTTAGACCAGGGTTCATATATTTGGTGTCACTGAGATGGCCCGTGGCTATGGAGGCCAGTGGAGGCTGTGAGGGAGCATGGTGTTGATAATGAGGTGTACAGCCACTCCGAGGAGTTGTGATATCTGCTATCAGCCCTCAGGCGGGGAAACCAGACACCTTTTTATAGGCCTAATCCCTCTTCCCATCCCTCCTCTTGCCCTCACACTGCTGTTTGTGTGCACTGTCCTGGAGCTCTGTGTGTAAAGTGTGTATATGTGTAAATGCAAATCCATACACACAGTCAGATATGTGGTCTCATATTCACACAGGGCCTGTGTCAGAGTGCAGCTGACCCACACTGGTGTGTGTGTGAGGGTGACAGATGTGTGAAAAACGGTTTAATTAGGTGCAGATTGAAGCTTACACTCAACACATCTAGCATGTTTTATACCCTGACGTTATTTTACGGTTCTAAAAGTAGATTTTGAAGCAAACTATTAAAACATATCTATAGAAGATAGTCTGTATAATTTCCTGTAATCAGAACCCCTTTTTTATTGAGCTGAAATTGTGTTTTAACAAGAAAAATAACATGAATTTTTCCATTATTGTTGTAAAATCTAAATCCTAGCAAGTGCTTCCTATTGACACAGTAGGCAGATGGAGCCATGTGCGTCTGCTCGGCACCTTGTACACGTTTACTTCTTCATTTGAAGTAAATAAATCAAGATTCATTTTTGTGGAACCACATTTACCTTCATTTGAGCCCAATATATACCTAGTTGTTATTTTCTGTGAGTCAGATAAAGCGGAAAAAGACCAGCATCAGCTCCGTTTAAGGGCAGAGCCATCTTTGCATGGCAGTATAATCTGTTTCAGGCCGGTGCATGAACACACTGCCTGCCAGTTGACCTCAAGAGGTCACACCCTAACCCTTGACCTTGAGCATATGAATGATGGCGTCTGGCGTCTGTGGGTTACGTTTTGGTCCCCTGGGAAGCAGGAGGCCTGCAAAAGATAGATATGTGTGTGTTTTTCTACGTGTGTTTGTCCATCTGAAATGTTGAAACAAAACATGAAAGTGCTCCGCCTAATGTGTCAACTAGTATCATTTTCACAGCATCAAAGTTCAAGTTTAAATAATGCTGACAGCATTTTTTTGAAAATGATCTAATCTTTGGGGGGAAAATTGTCAGTTTATCTTGTGAAACAGATACATTTACATATTTCAGTAGCTTCCAAGAGCTCTTAACTGTTTTGGTATTACTCTACAGGGAAATGTGATTGAGTTTTTAATTCTTGTCAACTCAGTTTGATGCATAGATCGTCATCTAGCTCTGACCAACATTTCCTTTGATCTCTCGTATATTTTGTAACCTAATAAGGAGAGCAAATACTGTTGCTGCTGAGAGCATTTCGCAAACAGGTTTACGGTATTACTAACACCCAGGGCGTTCATTAGAAGTCACATATTCTTGAGCAACACAGAAAAGCCCAATCACTGTCTGCACATCAGTTTGGATAAGAGCATTTAGCAGTAAATGCCTTCATTTAAATGCCATCTGTGGTGCAGATTAATTAGATTCCACTGTGATCGATCAATCTCACTTTGAAGAACCACTTCACACATTCCTGTCATTCACATAACTTGTGAACTTGAGGTACGAACATGCAACAAGATATCCAGATATGTACCCACTGATGGTGTCAGAGGAGGAGCTTCTGTGCCTTTTTGTTGACTTAGCATCTAAAAATGGCAACATGGCCTGTAGTTTCTATGCTTAAGTTGTCAGTGGTGTTGCAGTGTTTCAATTTTCTTGTTTCCTGTTAAATGTCTCCCGGTTCCCACAAATAGGAGGGTTTTGTATAGTGTTTAGTGTATTTTTGGTGGGTTGAGTTGAGGGATTTATGCTCCTCTGTAACGATGTTGCAGCACCAACGCTTTACTCTATAGCTCAGCTCTATAGCTTTGTCAGATTACCAGTTATAGGTGACAGGAACCTCCTCAAAAATATAAAAACATATCGGGGCTATGGGGCATGTGACGGTTGAGCGTGTTTCTGGTGCTTGAAGTGTTTGTTGATGGTGAAGTAAGGAGGTTGAAGAAAGGCTCTGAGATCTTGTTACTGTATGTTTTAATTTTGCAGGATGAATTTGAATTTTGTGACCCAGCAAAGCTATTCTAATTCACTTTCAAAGCTTCTCCTCATCAAGTTTACCTCTGTTTTATATAATATGGCGCTGCCTGGCTCGATAATGTACAGCACCTTCATCTAGTGTTGCAGTTCTTCTAAGAAATCAATAAGTTACATCTTCTGCTGCTCAGTTCCTACTAAGGATAAGGATATTTTAAGCAGTTCTTTAACTTGATTGTTGGCCACATCAATGATCAAACAAATTATCAGTAATAAAACTCTTCTAACCTGCAGAATATTGCTTCTCAAAGCTGATATTATTAATCTGGTCATATTGTTGCATCCCCACTATACATGTGTTACCACAGTAAAAGTTTGAGGGGCACAGAAAACCTAACTTTGCTCCCGTTTGATTTATTAGAGAAGTATCAGATACATGCCTGAGCAACAGAGCAAAAACTGTATGTGTATTTGTGCACTTTTGTATAAACGCATGTGTCTTTTCAGAAGTCTGGCACACAGCGCCGAGGACATGTCAGGGTGTGTATTTCAGTCTCTTCTGAGCCTTCGGGTGTTGATGTGTGTTTTTTCCTCAGCGCCGTTTGGACTGTCAGTCACAGCTGTCAAACACATCCCCGTATGAACGGCGGGCCGGGTTCACACTCTCTCAATCAACCCCCCGCTGCGTGTGCGCGTGTTGACGTGTTTTTGTGTGTTAGCATGTGGAGGTGGGTGGTCGATGCTCTATTCATAGCAACTGCCATCCCTCTCCGTCACCAATGCCTCATATGTCATACTACCTGTCAAAGAACGATGAGAGAACCCCCAGAGTTTTCCCTCCATGCTCAATCCAGAGGTTAATTTTATTCTATTACTATTACTATTATTCCAATGTATCTGTGCATTGCAGATGTTCTTGCATTGTATATTTAACTGGAAGAAATTTACCAATGAAAGCTACAACTTAGAGCTACATTTAGTTTTTCTCCTGTGGCGATGACGGGCTAAAGGAAAACCCCATTTCAATTTCAGGAGTCACATTCTCACAGTTAAACTTTCATTCATACATTATCAGTAATTTAAGCGTATCAACTTAATAGTTTTGAACCAGGACCTGCAGTGTTTTGATAAAGTAGAAAATATGATGTGCCAAATTGAGTAGGCTACAGCTATTTAATCAAAATTGCATACCTTCTGCTGCTGTGTATATAATTATGTTTTACGATACTGAGCGTCTTTTTGGTGCAGAAACTTCTTCGGGATGAATTAAGTTTAGACTCATACAAAAATAGTCCCTCTCAATCATCTCTTATGACCCACTAGAAGTGTGTAGCGGTGTCTGTATCTGCAGAGATCCTGCCATCTGCCTGTATTTTTGTATTTTGTTGTGTTCGGGATGTTTCTGGGCGTCAACCTTTGGGCAGTGGTGTGTAGCCCCCAGCCAATAACAACGGGACTCTATAAAAATGTAGCGACCAATTGCCAGATCATGAGCATGTGGGACCACCAGAAGCGCGTACGCTTTGAGCTGGGGAGGAGGGGCCAACTTTGAATGTTGTGTTTTCAAACAGCAACTGACCAATCCTACTATACCTTTAAGTGTATGCTGGGCAGCTGTGTCTTTTAGGTAAATATGAGCATCAGATCAGACTAAAAAACTCGACTGAGACATCCCTAATGTATGAGTTCAGTAATTTCTTGTAGTTGCATGTCAGATAACAATTTTAAGCAACAAAATTAAAGTAGTTTTACGTATTTGATGAACAGTAAACATGTGCCAACATACATAGCTGAAGTGCTGTTAAAATAAGATGTTGTTGTCTTTTTAAACATTGATCTGATTGAAACAAGCTGCTCTCTGCTAGTCTGAATATAAATTTTTGTCTTTTATGTTTTTGAAATGTCTAGCAGTACTGACAGGTTGTGTGACATTTCAGTCTAAAACAGGGTTGTGGCGCGGGTCAGCAAAGTCTGCTACAAGATGAGAAAAAGCAATTGTTTTGGAAAAGTTATAAAGCTGCATGCACATTTTAAAATGTACACGAGTTTGTTGTGAAGTGAAATCTTCATCCGCACAGTAATTGTGGTTGTCGTACTGCTGGCCACTATTAGGCTAAACCAGCCAAAACCTTCAGATCGAACGAAGATAGAAGGCTTTGAAAAGGAGAATGTTTATTAATCCTGAGACTAAAGATAAATAGCCTCCATTTAACTGCAAGATCTCCCTTCTGATTTCTAGATGAGTGGATATCTGCGTCGGTCCAGATTTTACAAATGCAATTTTTTTGTCTAAGAGATGCTCACGATGACCTCAGTGTTTGTGGTTGCATGTGTGTTCTGTAAAAAAAGAGGCCCGAGGGGAGGTTTGGTGTGGAGTTTCACTCTGTGTCTTCGAGTCGTATCTGCTCTTGGTTAGAGGTGTTGGGTTTTAATAGGCTACCACAAAAATATGGTCTGTCACCCTCTGGCTGCTCTTGTGTTTAGCTTCTGAGAAATTAAAGTGTCAGTCTGATGTCATTCTCTGCATATTTGTGGACATCTGTGTGTGTACTCTAAAGCAGCTAAAATGATAGAAAATGTATTTTGGGAATTAAGCAGGCAAATAGACAATATTGAACAAACCTAATTGTCCTGGGAAGTGATAATAATTCCAACCATATTTTTGGACTGTTTTTTTTCCAAACTGCATACCAGATTTACTGAAATAAATATCCTGAATGACAATATTCAGCATATTTCGGTCTAAACATTTTAATGCCCATTCACTTCCAATAACATTACAAGCATTTTATGTTTCCCTCAGATTATTGTTATTGGCAGGACGGAGGAAATTTTATCAATTTTCCCATGGCTCTCAGGCTACAGTTTTGTTCCAAACGGCACAGAGAACAATTTGGTCGGTGAACGGAATCCATCACCGTAAAAGAGAAGCTGCCGATCTCGCTTTGCAAAGTTGCATCAGAATGGAAAATCTCAGGCTGTAAACTTTTACACTGTGAAGGATGTTCCCTTCACTGTCTCAGATTAATGTGTGCGTTCAGGCAAACAAACAGGTGACATGACAGGAGTGAGTGTGTGTGAGTGTGTGTGTGTGTGTTACTTCCACGTTCTACTCCCCTGATTTTTCTGTCTCTAAAACCTTCAACCAATAGCGACCGCTCTCTGCGGTTCTGTTAGGACCCTCATTCTGTCAGTCACAAGCTAGTCAAGCCAACTGCTGAAGCAAAGCAAGGTGCCTCTGCCAGCCAGAGTCCATAAAATTAAATGGAAAAGAAAATGTAACCGTGATATAAAACATGTAATTATTGCTCTACACACAGCTGTAGTAAGAATTAAGCTGAAGTGTAGTTATACATGAAATGACATCTGTAAGGGATAAAAACTACAAAGAAGTCAATGTTGTCTCACTGATGACTCCAAACTCTCCTTGTATGAACTTGACTCCAGAATACCTGCCTGGTTTTTATTTACTTATTTGCTTATTTATTTGGGCTCTTTGTTTAAGAGCACTACAGATATAAGTGATGATTGCAATTGTATATCAGTTACTTACATAAAACAGAGGAATTATAATTTTAAAATAATTGTAAAATTAAGAATAGAGGAACACATTAGAATACCAGGTTACTGATGTATTGCCTTTTTTTTGTGAAAAATGCACGTTACAATTTCCCACAACCCAGTGAGATTTATTTAAATGCTCGTTTTGTTTGACCAACAGTCCAAAACCAAAAGATATCAAGTAAACTATCATAAATGACAAACAAAGTATCACATTCCCACATTTAAGAAGCTGGAACCAGCAAATGTGTGGCATTTTTGCTTGAAAAATGACTTAACAATCATGAAAGTAGTCACAGATTGATTAAGTGATTAATTGTTGCAGCTCTGTTTGAAGCCAAAATTGTTCCCAGTAGTCTTGAATGTTTCTGACTTGTCTGATGTTGGCGTTACGACGCTGCCTCAGCTTTCCTTCCTGCTTCCCATCTTGGCTCAGTTGGCAGTTTGTACTTTTAAAAACATCCTCACAATTAGAGCTGCAACGATAAGTCGATTTAATTGATGAGTTGTCAAAAATTAAATAAATCACCAACTATTTTGATAATCGTTTTGAGTCATTTTTTAAAAGAAAAAGTGACCAAATTCTCTGATTTCAGCGTCTCAAATGTGAATATTTTCTGGTTTCTTTAGTCCTCTATGACAGTAAACTGAATATCTTTGGGTTGTGGACAAAACAAGACATTTGAGGACGTCACCTTGGGCTTTGGGAAACAGCAATCAACGTTTTTCACCATTTTATCCATTGACTTTTATGGACCAAACAGCTTATCAATTAATGGAGAAAATGATCAACAGATTAATCGATTAATTGCAGCCCTAATTTACAATGCAAAGATTTGTCCTGCTTTGATATTTGAACCTTATGTCCTCAAAAACTTTGTATTAGAACAATGTAAGACCTAAGTGCTAGTATTTTGGCTTGATGGACACAGACACAGCACAGCAGCCGCTATCAGCTCACCTCTGTAAGCCAACAGTGACATCACCCTCACTTCCCAGTGAAAGCCCAGAGTCAGGACATCCTCTCCCACTGCTCACATCTACTGCAAATGGAACAACTGTTTGTCCCATCTCAAACCACTTCACTGGCCTTGGCACACTTGCTCATTAGTAACCATGCCAGGGTAAGCTACCAGCGAGTTTAATGGGCCTATCAGGTTCCTAATAGGAGATTGCCAAAGTAAAAAGGCCCCATTTCAAGGTTCATAAACCGACCTGGAAGGGATAAGAAGTTTGGGAAATGAGTTTGATAGTTTACAAGTCTTGAAACTCAGGGGTTTGGATTAGTGCAGAAGAAGCTGGTTGTGTGTGTTTATACTATCACTCTCTTTAGAGTACTTTCAACTACAATGCTTTATCCTATCCTATACTCAAGTACTGTACTTAAGTACAGTGCTTTACTTGACTATTTTCTTCTCATGCCACTTAATACTTCTACTCCACTACAATTATTTGCAGCTTCAGTTACTCGTTACTTTATAAATCAAGATTTCTGCCCACAAAGTGTATGAAAATGCACAAGTAGAGCTGAAACAGTCGAGAATGAATTTGCAACTATTTTGATAGTTGACCGTTTCAGTCATTTTTAATGCACAAATGCCAAACATTTCATGGTTCCAGCTCCTCAAATGTGAGGCTTTGCTGCCTTTCCTTTTAATTATTTTAATTTATTGAAAAAGAAAATTACTGTAGTCGTCGTACAGTCTGCATGCAAGCTGTGCATACTCAGTAGTGTTGTTTAAACTGCTAAATAATTAAATTATTGCTTCCCCACATCTTTTTTGGAATGAGTTTAGTGGCAGAAGTGCAGCGAGGTCAACACTTTCAAATCATACTTCTGAATACATTTGAAAAAGTGCAGTTGTAGGAAGTTTTGTCTTATTTTAGGAATTTATTTGACACTCTAGAGTAAAGAGACTTGGATTGAGAGAGCAAGTAGGTTCATGGACTGTTGAGGGGACTGATGGTCACTGTCAAAAAGTCCTTACAAGTTGGTGCTTTAGTTTGCTTTTGCAGCTTTTTCTTTTCTTCTTCAGTGCATAACAGCATCGAAACAGATATGAAATAAAACCACATCAATGTGCTCTACATCCTTATGTCGGTATCTCTTGCTCTACACTTTTTAATATTGATAAATGAGACCTGTTGTGAGCTTAATGCACATGTGTCTGTGTTAATATCTTCCTGTTGGAATAACCCCTCTTGCCGTGTCCCATTGTAGTGAATCCCGTCCTGTTGTTTGATTTCTCACCGCTGCTGTTTGGCCACATTGTATCCAGCGGAATCAGTGATAGTAAGCAGGAGGTGAGGAGGAGGGAAGGGAGAGTAGTGATAACGGATGGAGAGCGAATCAGACGAAACCCCTCTTCTAACAGAGCTTCCTTTTCCTCCATTGACCTCCGACCTGATTGGAGAGTTTGTGTGCGTGCGTGCGTGTTAGAGGAAAAGAATAGTCAGTTCTAGTACTCACAGTTGCCTGCATTTGGTGCTTCAGCACACGTCATAGGGCGTCATTTGCAAAGGAAAAAGATGAGACAAATGTTAAAGCACTTATTTATAACTTCTTGTGTTGCAGTTTTGCAGAGATGGAGCCCTCATTGCCACAAAATTATGCTAAATTATGGAACAAAAATAGGCTGTAAGAATAAATAATAGTAATTAAAAAAAATGTGAAACCTCATGACTCATGATCAAGAGTATCTTGCTTTTAAGGCTCGATTCTGTGTTTAGCCTTCAGGCTTTGAGTCATTTTGATATTGAATGATGGTGTGAGCTAACTAAAATAACTCAGACGCTACACATATGAAGTCAAAGTCAAACTTCTGTACCTGAACTTTCTTGAACTTTGCCATCATGCATGCCATTTATCAGAGAGCCGAGCCTACCTTGAAAAACTGCAGATGCAACATGTCAGCATGTCTTTCTTTTTGTCTTTGCAACTCTACCTTTTGAGGTTTCCTGTATTTGGTTTTCTTCTCTTGTTGGTGTTTGTGTCTTGAGTGAGTGTGTCAAAGTGAGCTCATGGAGGTGACTTCGAAGCAGCGTTTTTTCACAGAGCTTGCAAACCCAACTTTTTAACACATCTGACCGCCAGCATCTTTGTTTTTACACATCACGTCTTCACAGTAAAATCGACCGTACTGTGCAAATATAGTGCTTGAAGATGGTAGAGATTAGGGGTTTGAATTTTGACACATGCATACTGTAAATACACATAAAAGCATACATGCTCACAAAAAACATCTGTTATGTTCCTTAACGGCTTTTGCTTTGATTTTTTTTTTTTTAGGATGGATGTTTCAAAATGTTTAAAAAATAGCAAGCAAATGCAGCCAGGACTGCAGCTGGATTCACGTTTCGTGTAGCCTCTTGCACCCTTCCTCCCCCAATTTCACCTTCCTTTTCTCTCTGTATATCCACCTCTAAAACCTCTCACTTCATCTCTGCGCAGATCCCATTCTCCCTCTTTCCACAACACGCCATCCACTTCTCCTTGCCTCGCCTTTAATCTCGCCCCACACTTTCCCTGCAGTATCCTCTCCTCCATCGCTCCCTGTTTGCAGCGGGAGGGGGTGAGGTTTAGAAAGGGGAGGCAGGGAGGGAGAAGAGAGCCGTCTGGAATCCATTAGCCAGTTGAGGCATCAGTGTTTCGCTGTGGGAACCTTATTGATTGCCCTCCTTTATAATTATTCCACCTCCACTCCCTCCTTCTGGCTCTTGCACCAATCATGTTTTCAGATTCTCTCGCTTTCTCCTGCCCTTTATCCCCTCTTTGCCTCTTTTCCCTTGCTTTTTTTT
>NTHP01000154.1:532935-545288 GCA_003416845.1 Oplegnathus fasciatus
CCCCCTTTCTCTTCTCCCCCATGTTCCTTTCCCCTCGCTCCTCACTGTCCCTCCGAGCCGGCCATTAACGGTTCAGCCCACCCCCACCTCAAATGGACCCAGCTGGGGGAGAACATAGCTTTTTGGCTAGCAGACTGTACAGCCTCTGAGGCTTTCCAGAGGTCATTGCGAGTGCACTATGTGTGTGTTTCTGTATGTTCTCATTCCATACTTCCCACTTTTGTTTTTTTGTCCGTCTACACTAAAGCGTTGTCTTTCAAAACCTGCTCTACGATAGACACACCACTCATGTGCTGGGTCACAAAATGGCCAGATAATGAACATATTTTCTGTCTCCCTCTTTTCATCTTGCAGAGAAGCGATGAGGAATTACCTGAAGGAGCGAGGCGACCAAACTGTCATGATCCTGCACGCAAAAGTTGCACAGAAATCCTATGGCAATGAGAAAAGGTGAGCTTCTTCCCTGGTCTGACTCATTCATCAAGGTTTCCTCAGGCCTTGATAATCATAGGAAGTTGTCAGATTTGAGAAAATATAATAAGGCTGCGAAGGTTTTTGAAGGTTTAACAGATTCATAGATGGAAAAAGCACCCAATTTTATCAGTATGTGTAATCTCTCTGGATCTCTCTCCAGTGATTAACACCTCACATCCATCCAAGACTGATTTCTTGTCAGTCTTAGAGAAATAGTTCGAGATAGATCTACACCACTCTCATGTCTCTTCGATAAATATGAAGCTACAGCCAGCAGCCGGTTGCTCAGCTTAGCCTAAGACTGGAAACGGGGAGAAACAGCTAGCTTATCTCTGTCTGAAGGTGACAAAATCAACCTGCCAGCACTTCTAAAACCCACTAATTAGCACGTTATATCTTCTTTGTTTAATCCGTCCAAAAACTGAAATGTAAGAACGACAAGTTGTAGTTTCACAGGGGGTGATGTGCCAGACTATTTCTTGGCCGGGAGCAGGCTAGCTGTTTCCCCCTTGTTTCCTGTCTTTATGCTAAGCTAAGCTAACCGGCTGAGAGACAGATATGAGAGTGGTATCAGTCTTCTCATCTAACACCCAACACGTTGAACTATTCCTTTAAAGTAAATAAATTAGGTTTTTTATGATCTAATTTTCACCATTGTCCCCCAAAATGTGTCAACCTTTTATTATAAACGATGTTTAAGAAGCCTTTATCCACACTGACCTATTTTTTTTAAGCCTTAAAGGGAGTTTTTAGCATCATGTAGAAACACAAACTTGGCCTTACTTTCTAATTCTTGTCCACCTTTTGATGCATTGCAAGGATTTACGGACGGGTAACCTATGTCACTGGATCAGGTGAAAAACGCACATTCTAGCTTTCCTCTGTGCAGCATTGGCATCTCGACCCCTCTGACCTCCCGTATCAAAAGAGGAAATGAGCGGCGACCTCCTGTGTGAGGCCACGTTCAGGTGAAGGCCACAGAGAGGCGGAAGGAAAGGGGGCAGGGAGTCAGGAGCGATGGGAATAGGGGCGATATAAGGCTCCTGGGGGAATGTACCGGTGAAACCATGGGGCATTTAGGTGTTAAGCGTTCAAGGACGAGAGCATACAGGTCTCAGAGGATGCGGTCTCGCTTTGTTGTAATTTGCATGCAAATGCAGCGTGATCATCTCAACCCCCACTCTTTTTTTTTCCTCTCTTGAACTCTGCAACTCGTCTTTTCTTCCTCAAACCCTTCCTGTAACTCTGCTCTCACCTATCTACTTCTCGCTCTCAAACTTTTTATAGCTCCCCCCGCCCCACCCCACTTCTTTCTCATTATGCAACTCTCCTCAGCGCTCCATCCTCCGCCTGTTTTCTTGGCCGAGCTGCAGCGCTGCTTGCGATCTCATCAGGCCTATCTCTTGGTAGATCGGCCGTTCGCGGGCCAAACTCCGAGACACCTCCAGAGAGTTGGAGCACAAAAGGAGAGAAAGATGGAGAGAGGGTTGAGACTTGAGATGAATTCCTCAGATAAGTTCTAGCCGTCTTCTCCAGTTAAAGTGACACAAGCGAGGCGAATGGCAGTGAGAGGAAGCGCTCTAACACTCTTGTCACATGCATGCTTGTACAGGTTCAGTGTCAGTGTTGCTGGACTGTGGGTTGCTTGGTGACATGCCGTTGCAGAGCTTAAATTTGGGTGCTCAGTTAAAGCCAGATCACAGGCAAGTGTCTGAGTGAGTCTTCTCAGCCAGTCCTAAGGGGATTTCTGTTGTATCACAGTGACAATCACTACATTCACCTCACATATACAAACTGTGTGCGTATTAGTGTTTCAACATCCTTCAGCCCGCAAAACCCCCTTTGGAGTTCATGTTGAATGTGTCTGTCTCGCACCTCTGATTACTTCTATCTGTATCGTAACAGGGGAGCCCAAGAAAGTGGGTGCAAGGAGAATTCAAATGTGCTGTCTCTCTCCTCTTTCGTAGCTCCCTCTTTCAGTCTGCGCTTTTTATAGGAGGTGAAAGTAGACAAACGCCCACAGAGACAGACACTGGTGTTGCGAAATAGGTCGCTTTCCAGTTCCACACTGACGCACATGAATTTATTTGAAGTGTGCTGGTTTAGCGATGAGTCGATTTCACATTTTGATAAAGGCTAAAGTTGGCCTTTTTCTTAATGGAGTTCTTTACTTGAGGTTTCGAAAGCATTTCAAGGAAGAAGGGCAGGAAAAGTATGAAATCCTGAAATGGAAATAAAAGCGACCTTTTTCTTTACATTCTGGTTTATGTGTATTTCAGCAGATCAGTTTCATGCTGGACTGCTCATGTTAACATCTGCTAAATTAGGCTCAACAGCTTGAGGAAAGAGTGTTAAGTTCAATTGTACATAACAGTGTGTTGATAAGTTTCTTTTTAAAGCTCAGTACAGGTCTGCCCTCTTCTGGTGTGAATTAAGAGATGCACGTTGTCCAGTTTGTACTATTTAAACAGGTGTTAGACTTGTTTTTGTTTAGTCGCTGACATCCAGATTAAATTGCTGTCTTGTCCAGTGGTTGTGTCCTTGAAATGTTCTTTTCAAAAATATTATTTCTACTTCTTTTAGGACAAATAATGTAGAAATTAATCTTAAAGCCACCAAACCTTCTGAGTATGTTTGCCAGTCATGTAGGTGTCCTTTTTTCTTTTCTATCCAGGCAAGTGGATTAAAAATATACTTCTATTTACAGTAAAAGGCTGAAATATTATTTACAGGAGCAAAAAGGGTCACAAACATTTGGTATCTGATGTGGGACCTATTCAGGTGGCTTCTTAAGTATCTGCTGACGTAAAACCGCTCAAGTGGATATCAGCAAAGGACAAAAGAGGGCATCTTTCAGGGCATTTGAGTCCCTGATATTTGAGAAAATATGTGTGCATGTGTCCAGGTTCTTCTGCCCCCCTCCCTGCGTTTACCTGATGGGCAGTGGCTGGAAGAAAAAGAAGGAGCAGATGGAGCGAGACGGCTGCTCCGAGCAGGAGTCGCAGCCTTGTGCCTTCATCGGCATCGGCAACAGCGACCAAGAAATGCAACAGCTTAACTTAGAGGGAAAGGTACAACAGACGCACACGCACACACACTGTCACTCTGTTATTTACTTCGACATGCAGTCACTCACTAGAAGCTGCCATAACTACACACCTGGCCTCCAGGCACTTCACAGTAATAATACAGGAAGTCTCTCTTTTGCCTCCGGTGCCTTTGAAGGTTGACAGTGGTGACAAATATGTGGTAAATCATCATTGAATCCATTTATTTGATAGGAATGTGAGCTGTGCTCTTGTATCGCTGGGGTGTTTTTTTTTCTTCTGACATTGCTTGTGTATCTTTGTTTTTAGGAAAAGTTGCAGCAGAAAAAAACTTGATCTAACGTGTTCTGATTTCTTTCCTGTACCCATTTCTTCCTCTGCCTCCCTCCTCTGTATCCGCCCTCGTCACCAGAATTATTGCACAGCCAAAACCTTGTACATATCCGACTCCGACAAGAGAAAGCACTTCATGTTGTCTGTCAAGATGTTCTACGGCAACAGCACTGACATCGGTGTCTTCCTCAGCAAGAGGATCAAAGTCATCTCCAAGCCCTCCAAAAAGAAGCAGTCGCTCAAAAACGCTGACTGTAAGTTTGTGCTCATCTGCGTTATTTGTGCCGGGGATACTTTTGGTACTAAACTCTTTTGTTTGTCAACAGCTGTGTGTTACAATGAAAAAAGTGGCCTACATGTTTAGTTTTTGGGTATAGTCTTCAGTAAGATTAACTGTAACAGACTGCTATCAGCCATCGCAATAGATTTCATATCTGACAGCAGTAGCATGAATGTAAAGATCAATACACAAGAGCTGTAAAGTGTGATTATGTGTCAGTGATGGACACTATTCATTTAACTGACTTAAACACACCATTATAATTTTCTGCTCACTTGTTTAAGCATAAGACTGAATTGGTTATGTTTAAGTAGAGCTAAGTTTACGGGAAGACATTGTCAGGACCTTTTATTTAATAAGGACAGCGTCTGGAGATCTGAATCTCTCTTTTGAAAGAGGCCTGGACAAAATGGCAACTCAATTTTGATACACACACCAACACAGACACTGTGGCCTAAAGGAATACGAAAAAGGAAAGAACAAAGGATAGAAAGAGGGGAAAAAATTAATAGAAAATGAGGTACTTAAAAGGTATAAAAACACACCGGTTTTACAAAAAACAAACAATGGATTTAAAAAATTGCTCTTGCCTATTTCAGTATTTAAAATGTCCATGAGTGTGTTTTCAAAATCAAGTTATTTTCACTTATTTCTCTATAAAATTCACTTTTCAATGTATGTATTTTATTCTGAATAATTTCTCTACTTTTATTTATCTTACTATTTATTTATTGTACTTTTTACCTAATGTTTTAATCTTGATTTTCTGATGTAAAGCACGTTGTAACCTTTGTTTTGAAAGGTGCTGAAAGAATAGTTTATCAGTATTATTATTAGTGTTTCCGACCACTAGAGGGCAGTGTAGCTTCACATGCGTGTCCAGTAACCCAGTTATGTCACATGTAGCAAACCTGTATACATACACATCACCTCCTCTGCTAAGATTATCACACTGTTAACACAGCTGACCTGTACGCAACATGTCATGTTTGGGTCATTATGTAACCTGCTTGTGTGTGTGTGTGTGTGTTCTTGTTCATGTTTGTCCACAGTGTGCATTGCATCAGGGACCAAGGTGGCACTGTTCAACCGGCTTCGGTCCCAAACAGTCAGCACGCGCTATCTACACGTGGAGGGCGGCAACTTTCACGCCAGCTCCCAGCAGTGGGGCGCCTTTTACATCCACCTGTGTAAGCCTCGCACACGAGCACGGACGTTGATACACAAACGATTTTAGAAAAGCTTCATATCACACAGAGGTTCAGCATGAGTAAAATGAGGAATGTGGCTTGACAGCTTGTCACTTTGTCTCCGCGTTTCTCTCTGTTCGTTGTAAACGTAACCCACGCTGTGTTATAGTAATTACACAGTTGATTCATCGCAGACAAAGAATGCGACTGATTGACTGAATGTGGGTTTGTGTGTTTAGAAAGTGTTGAAGCTTGTGGGTGGTTGGCCGCAGCTCTGACTTCTTCTTTCTTCTTCTGCCTTTTGTGTGTGTTTCAGTGGATGACGAGGAGTCAGAAGGAGAAGAGTTCACTGTGAGAGACGGTTACATCCACTACGGCCAGACAGTCAAGCTGGTTTGCTCTGTCACCGGCATGGCCCTGCCCAGACTGGTAAAAGAAACGCATCATCTGAGATTAGAAATAGAAACTCTAATGATCCCAGCGGGGAATCTGACTCATTACAGCAGCTAAGAGAAGAAAAGAAAAGACAAAAACACCAAAATCATAGCAAATAGGGATTATTTAAAGGACATTTTGACATTCTGGGGTTTGTGCTGTACTATTTCTTGATCTGGTAAACAACTGTTCGTAAAATAGCAGCTTGACGTTTTTTACACTCTGGTTTTTGTAAGGATTAAACAAACAAGATACGTGTTAATAACTGAACTTAGAGGCCAACTGTTTCCCCTGTTTCCAGTCTTTATGCTAAGCTAAGCTAACCATCTCCTAGCTCTTTAAAAGACAGATATGAGAGTAGTCTCTCTCTCTGTTTCCCAAAATGTCCAACTATTCCTTTCATGTTTGTCCACAGAACGTTTTCCTGACAGCCAGTCTCATGTTCCTTTATAGTCGTACAGTTATTAGTGATTTGATTTCTTTTTGCCTTCCTTCTGTCCATCCATCTCTCTTTACTGCTTCCTTCCACCCTTAACCCTCCTACCTTTTTTCTGTCTAGTTTCTCGTTCTTTAAGTCCTTCCTTGTTATCTTTTTCCTCCCTATTTTTCCATCCCTCCCTTCCCCTTCTCTCCATTCTCCCATCCATCTTCCAGTTGGCCAACCTCTCTCTCTCTCTCTGTGTTTCCCTTTCAGATCATCCGTAAGGTGGACAAGCAGACGGCGCTGCTGGACGCCGACGACCCCGTCTCCCAGCTCCACAAGTGTGCCTTCTACCTGAAGGACACAGAACGCATGTACCTGTGCCTTTCCCAAGAAAGGATCATCCAGTTTCAAGTTAGTGTCTCACTTGTACACATCAATCCAGGGTTTGAGGTCACTTCACCCTCAGATCCAGTTATCCTGTTCACAGATGATTGAGAATGATGGCTTTAGCATTCTGAAACAGGCAGTGATCTCTTTGCCTCTGACAAGTGAACTTGAGCTCAATCTTTAGTCTTTATTATACTGTGCGGGGATGTTTTAGGACAGCAGAGTGCAGTCCACTTATCTCCCGGCATTTTTACTTATTTTAGATGGTTGTAAAGCCAAAAAGGGCCGTTTGATTGCAGTCTAGAGGAGCGCAGTCTTGATTGGGTGTAATTGTTGTTATTTCTGCCCCTGATGTGCATTAAGGTCACCCCTTCTTCCCCTTCTGCTAGGCCACTCCATGCCCAAAGGAACCAAACAAGGAGATGATCAACGACGGCGCCTCCTGGACAATCATCAGCACAGACAAGGCTGAATACACTTTCTACGAGGGCATGGGCCCCGTCCACTCGCCTGTCACGCCCGTGCCTGTGGTAGAGAGCTTACAGGTACACACCAAGGAGACGTTATTTTGTTGCACCCAGCAGAAGATTTCAGCTTTGTTGTACTTCTGCAGTCCACACCCCTGAACATAAATCTGCTCACAGCGTAGTCCTTTTTATATCATTTTAAATGATCTTCTTCGTCTGCAGCTGAACGGTGGTGGCGATGTCGCCATGTTGGAGCTGACAGGACAGAACTTCACTCCAAATCTGCGGGTCTGGTTCGGAGACGTTGAGGCTGAGACCATGTACAGGTGTGTCTTTGCTTCGGGTTCATTTTTCTTAAAGGTCATACCTGAGTTTGGTTAATTATACAAAGGTCTTTTGTTTTTTCCCCCCTGTCTTTTTATGCACACAGTAATTTACCAGGGTACTTGAAGGGCTCTTTCCATTTCTTGGCCAAAATGAGATCCACTATCTGCATAAGACCAGCCAGAATTTCTCCTTTTTTTTCCTATTAGCATACAAATTGTCCATTACAACAAATTTGAGGATTTATTAGGGATCATACAGTCATAGAAAATGATGGGCTTTAAGTTTAATGAATATAATAGGGATGTGAATACGTTAGTATTGTAATTTGAATTTATAAAAGCTTTCAAAATGCTCCCTGTCAGGCTTACTGCTGCAGATCCTGTGAATGCCTAATGGTACAATTGCCTAATGCGAGACATAAATACTCATCTCAGTTTTAGTGATTCAGCCGGTGCTAAATCATGTGAGTCAAGTCGTATAATCTGTCCATCCTTCTTCAAACCTGTGCAGCGAGTGACCCAAAAATATTCTAAGAGCCACGGTGCTGCGATGTTACACGTTTGTAAAATGTCCTTGTTTTAGCTTTTCCTCTGTCATGTTGATTTTTATAGACTGATTTAGATTTTATGTGTTTATCGGTACCACCCACCAAGCAGTCAGTCACAGACAGTGGAGGAACATGAAAGACCACGATGACCCCTGTCAGCGAAACAGTGGGACGTCCCTGGCTGCCGTCGACAGACCTCTGAGATGTTTTTATTTTTAAAGATTGCTTTTTGGGCATTTTTGCCTTTATTTAGCAGTGTCAGTGGAGACAGGCAGGAAATGCAAGGAGAGAGCTTTGACTCGTTCCGTACGTGTATTTGTCCCACACATGTTATTGTAGCTTTACATAAAACAAGATTCCCTGTTCTGCTTTGGTATAAATTTGTACTTTTGTATAATAGACTTAGGGTTAGGCGGTATGACAATTTGTCCACCGTCTGATATTTTCCTTTATCATTTATGTATTGGTAGCTTCCCCTTTTTAATGATCTCTTCTCTGAAAACATGACATGTTTCCCCTCATAATTCCCTTCTAAGTTAGTTTGTGATATGATAAAAAAAAAAAAAGGAAGTCCAGAGTTTGTGTCTTACAGTCTCTCATTTTGGAAAAGATAATAACCTCCATTTTATTATCAATTCACCAGTGAAATAGTGGTTTCAGTCTTTCAGTGTTTCAAATAATCTTTCTTAGGGCTGCAAGTAACGTTTATCAAACATCGATTAATCTGCCGTTTATTTTCTTGATTAAGATTCTATAAAATGACAGGAAAAAGTGAAAATTGTTCCCTGTAGCCCAAGTTAAAGTCTTTAAATGGCTTGTTTTGTCCAGCCAACATTAGAACCAGGGAATGTTTGGTATTTTTGGTATTTGTGCTTGAAAAATTACTATTATTGGCTTTATTAAGATGAATAAATAAGATTATTCAATTATCAAAATAGTTGCCAATTAATTCTCTGCCAGTCAGCTAAGGAGTTAATCAACTTATTGTGTCAGCTCTAATCCTTATCAAGATCAAGAAGTGTCTTTATTGAAAGTGCAGTCATTTGTTTTATTTTCCGTGCTATTATAAAAGTTTAGGTGTTTATAAATAATGGATACTTCTGAATAAAAGCTCTCCTAGTTTAAACTTAAATGAACAAAGTGACCCTCGTCTGTAATTTTGTACCAAGAGCCTAAACTGTACATTAACATGTTGTTTCTTTTCCACCAAACCCACCACAGGTGTGCGGAGAGCATGCTGTGCGTGGTGCCCGACATCTCCGCCTTCCGCGAGGGCTGGCGCTGGGTGCGGCAGCCCGTCCAGGTGCCCGTCACGCTGGTTAGGAACGACGGCATCATCTACTCCACCACACTGACCTTCACCTACACGCCAGAGCCCGGGCCGCGGCCACACTGCAGCGCCGCCGGGGCCATCCTGCGGGCCGGAAACTCCAGCCTGCTCAGCAACAGCAGCCAGGAGGCCGGCTCCGGCGTCTACGGCCCCAACAGCACCTCCAACGCAGGAGTCACATCCTCATCCTCCACCGCCGCAGCTGTGGTCTCCTAACGCACACATGGGGGCCACTCAATACAATATGCCTTGAGAGCAGATGTACCACAAGGTATATAAAGACTATGGGAAATAATAAACAAAAACTGACTCACTCTAAAGTGCTGCGTATTAATTTTGGATACAAAGAAGCTGAAATGGAAAAATTGGTGGGAGAAAGGAGCGAACGCAGGGGAAATCTGAAGCAGGAGCGGCATCGCGACGTCGTCAGCCAACGGGAATAAGCGGAAAGTGCTCCTTGACACGCCCCCTCTCCTGTGGTTACTTTAGGGACCTGCCTATCCAGTTCTGGTGTTTGGAATGAGTGAAGTTCCTGCAGGCTCAGAGCACCAGCACCTTTCTACGGCTGCGAGAAAACGGAAACCACAACAACAATACATCCACCGTGTACAAAAAATCTTGAAAGGAAAGTATATTTTTTGCGCCGCCCTGCTCCCCCACCTCCACCTCCTCCCTCCCGAACCCCCTCCCACCACTTGTTTTATAATTATTCCTTTTGTTTTGTGTTATTTTGCCTTCATTTGTTTCCTAAAGGGGGCTGGATGTATTGTTGTTGGAGGGAGCGCAAGGATGCAGAGGGACACACATAAAACGTGACGATAACATAGTTTTTATGGACCAAGGATCTTGTATAAGCTTTAGTAAAGGTACATTTTTCTCCATACCTTTTTTGTATTAAACATATAGTACACTTTTGTTACCAAATAGTTTCTATTCTTCCTCTGAGCTTGGGCTTTGTTTTCCCCCTTTGAGGTCCAAAATCCCAACCTGTATGTTATTGCGACCTTACTACAAACGCCTGCTTTTTCAGTCTTTGGATTGAACTTTTTTTTGTTTGTTTGTTTGTTTGTTTTGATACTCTTGCTTCTTCTGTTGGGGAAAAAGAAAATCTGAAGTCTGGGTTGTTTATTTACATAAGCGAAGGTTGTTTGTTTTGTTTTTTTTGTTTGTTTTTTTTTAAATTGGGGAATAACCTCAGAGGGCCTATGTTTTTATCATTGGTTTTTATGAAGTCTTTAAAAAGAAAAGCTTTAAGCAACGCCTCTGCCTTGCCTGCAATACTCTATGTGCGCTATGTCTCCTTTGGAAAATATACACATCAGTACATCTCACATGGAGCCATAGCAACATTTGCAGAATACATCAAAAACTAGACTTCCGTGGTTACGAAAACAAGCCGGTTTGTCATTTTCAAACTAATGTAACAAGTGTAGTCATCGACTTCAAAGGATAGCCTTAGTACTGTATATTCTTACTGTGTACACAGTCAAACCGGTCACATATCTAATATCCTGTAACTGTTGCTCTATTGGTCACTGTTAACGTATCAGATAATGTAGTGAAACCTGGCGAGGTGTCTTCCAGTGTGTGCTGTAGTTCTGGTGGCATTTAACTCCAGTGGGTTTCCCAAAAAAAAAAGACGGACACTTTTCAATTTGATGTGGCCTTACTGATAACTTCAATTACAAAAGAAAAAAAAATACTTCACCTTTTTCTTATCTGCTGTTTACTCACCTTGGAAAGAACCTGTGCATAGCACAAAAACAAGCTAATGCCTCGCTTCTTATCACGGGAGCTCTGCTGTGTCAAGCTCACTGCTGCGGCTCCAGAACCACCTTGTCATGCAAAAGCAGCCTTTCTGAAGGATCTCTCGGCCTTCATTTTTTATTTGGTGTACAAGTACAATAAGCCCGTTTTTTATTCTCATGCGGTGCCCAGCACCTTTTCACTTTTGGTACAATGTCTCACGAGCGCTGTAAGCTCTTTTCAGCCTTCTTTTCTAAAAAAACAAAAAAAATCTGTGGTTTATTATCTTTGCAGAACCAAGCGTGTGTACATTGTAAACTCACTGTCCAAGTAGTTGCACTCATCCGTGTTCATGGCGACCGCGTGCGTCTCCTGTAGGAGTATAAAGGCCTTCTAAATGTGTATTATCGAAGATGTGCATTTTCCAAACATAACAGCAATATTGTACAGGTCATTTTCATCGTCTTTGTCCGCCTGAGCACTAGTTCACCAGCCAGCAAATATACGTGTGTGTGTGTGTGACTGTGACTGTGTGTGTGTGTGACTGTGACTGTGTGTGTGTGTGACTGTCATATGTAGTTGCTGTAATGGAATATTGAGTCAGACTCGCTCCATTTCAAAGTGCGCTCCAACTGCTCTCCAAAAAAGAAACAAAAAAAAAAAGAAAAACCTTGAGATTCATGAGGTTTTTCTGTCTTCCACCAGGATCCAAATGTCTGATAATTGTGGATAAACATTCAAAGGCAATACTTGTGATTTTAGTATTACAGTACAACTGTAAACACTTCCGGGGAAAAAAAAGAAAAAGAACAACCATACTGTAACTTGAATGTCTACTTAATGAAGTATTTCAGAATCTTTCTCACAAACAAGGAAATAGGAACAAAAAAGGATTCGCTTGCACCCCCTTCAATGTAAAAAAAGAAAGAATTTAAGTTATGCCCCCATTTCGCCACCTTTGCCCACCTGTCAGTCATTAATGTTAAATGTTTTATATTGTAATATTGATATTTTTTAAATTATTGGTACAAAGTTTCCCCTTGTCTTATGTCAAAAAAAAAGAAAAGTGCATTATTGCCCGTGCTGCCTAGGTTGGCCTGGGAGTGTATTTTTATTAAAGAGGCCACTTCCTGTCCTGTCCTGGAAATCGTGGAGGAGTTGGTGCTGCAGCGGTTAGTGTAGCATCCCAACCGAACATTTTGCGCTTCTTCACGCCGAACTCTCGTGACACGAGCTGCAGGTCAACCTGAACCCTTTACTCTGCAGGATGGAGGTCACGAAAATCTTAACTGTAGATTTTTAACTTGAGTGTTTTTTCTATGTTTACTAGCTCTAAATTCAGCGAATTTTTTTTTTTTTTTTTTTT